>BQNB010011163.1:72500-82129 GCA_026074375.1 Tanacetum coccineum
TTTTGATATTTAAAGTTCAAATTGTTTAATTTTTTTGAACTTGTTCGGATTCGGAAGAACAACAAATGTTAATTTTGAATTTGTTGCATTTGTTGTTCTTCCGAATCCAAACACGAAGATAAAGTATCTTTCGTTTCCATTTTTATCCGTGATGTGAAGTGAAAATGATTTGTAGGATCTTAAGATGATAAAGTTGTGATGTGGTTTTGTTTTGATGTTACAAGTTCGATTAACAAATTTGATTAAGCAAATCCGGTAACAAAATTCGGTAACAAATTCAGTAACAAAATCGGTAACAAATTCGGTATCTTTTGTCGGACACGTCTAAGATCAAACTCAGAACTCTTGTCGAACAAGTCAAATATCGTATCTCGGATGAAATTCTTGGACAAATTTCTTGGACAAGTCGTCGTAGCAAATTCAACAAGTTACAAGTGGAAATTATCTAACAAATCTCCTATTGCAAATTTCGATAATAACTCTCCTAACACAAAACTCGATAAAACCAAAGATTTGTGTATCTATTACAACTTTTATGCTAAATTCTGAGAATTCAATGAAATCCTAGAACACACTTTTTGATAAAACCAAAAACGTGTGTACTATTACAACTCTTATGCTTATAACCGAGAACTATGTAACAAAATATCCTATTACAAAATTTGATTGACCTTAAACAATTTCAATGAAATTACTAAAATTCGATATGACAAGATGCGTACAAATTCGATATATAAAAAAAATTACACAGAATCTGCCAAAGGTGGGTTTCGAACACAAGACCTACTGAAGTTCTCAACAAACAAAGCCATTACCAACTGAGCTAGGTGAACCTTTGGTTAACACAATACCAAATTTGATAAATAAGTGTATTTTCGGAATTAAATTCGGACCAGATTTTTTGAAAAAAAACTTAAACACCACCTACGAGATTCGAACTAGTGACCTTCTACCAAGCAACACGTAATCAAAGCAACAAACCAACTGAGCTAGTGAAGCTTTTGTGTTTATTTTCCCTAAATTCGATATAAAACCAAAGTCGATGTACTATTTTTGCTATAATATGAAACTCGGATTGTACTTCTTTTTCGGTAAACTTTTTATCAAATTCGGAACAGATTTTTTTTCACTCAAAAACAAACCGAATTTTATAAAAACAACAAAAATGAAAGTTTAATACATCCTAAACTTTAAACAAGATAAAACCTTAAGTAGTTAGGAAGATCAAAACTCACTTTTTTAAGTTTTATAGAATTTATTGAATTTCGACACACAAGAAAAAAAGAAATTTGAACAAAAAAAATATATAAAAAACCACACGAACCAAAACTAAATCACCCCCATGGCGATTGATACCAAATGTCGGAACCCTATAATCACCTTCACTTCATGATGAACACAAGAAAATAAGATAGGAAATATGATAAGAAATTTTAGAGAGAAGTTAGAGAGAGAAAATGAGATGGTTGATTTACTTGCACAAAATACAAATGAGACCAACACCCTCTCCACACTTGGAGAGGGGTATTTATACTTACACCATGAGGCTTTCATGCCTATGGGCTTACTATGGGTCGGGCTCGGGATTACTTGGGCTTTAGCCCATAACGCGTACAATATTAGATTAAATGAGCCCGATTCCCGTTCTAGCCTATTACAACATTTAATATAAATGACCGAGACCTAATATTTCTAATGAACGAACTTCTGGTTCGACTCAATATTTTTGAGGCTAACAGAAACTTTTATCAAGAATCTAAATGT
Source organism: Tanacetum coccineum (assembly GCA_026074375.1). Lineage (NCBI taxonomy): Eukaryota > Viridiplantae > Streptophyta > Magnoliopsida > Asterales > Asteraceae > Tanacetum > Tanacetum coccineum. The sequence continues at coordinate 74,265 of BQNB010011163.1, forward strand.
TAATATCATGACTTGTAATCATCTTAGCAATGGGATGTCATTCATTTTCCTAATCAAGAATTTGTATGTGCCATTTGGCATCCCGTTCGACCCCAAATTATTTTATAAGGATGGGATAAGAAGGAAAAAGGTCAAACTTAAAGACCAGCTAAAACAAAAGTGCTTCCCGGGAGACAACACGATCATTTAATTGTTTGTCGCATTTAATTGTTTGAATTTTAATTTTCTGCACGAGTCTGTCTTCCCAGACATTACATACGGCGTATCAAATCCCTTTGGATACGGCGTTTTAATTTCTAGTAATTTAATTGTTTCTACAGGAGCAATACGGCGTATCCTAGGGTTTGGGATACGGCGTATTGATCCCTGTACAGTTGTGTGTTTAATTGTTTTCTTGTACCATTGTAGCGAGATAGAATTTGCACTTGTTTTCTAACCTTTTACAGGACCTTGCTGAAACTATGATATGGTATATGCTGAAAAAGACTTGTGTTGAACTTATCCGGGCATTCTGAAACCCTAGTCAACATACTTTTTGCTCAAGAACTCATCATGGAGAATTATCACAAGCAAAACATCAGGGAGTTTTTCGTTCTAATTCTATTTTCCCTTATTATTTAATTGTTTTATCTATACAACGAGGACATTGTATAATTTAAGTGGAGGGATGGAGAATTAGAACGTACTTGTCTTCTTTTTTACAAAATAACATGCAAAGTACTTAAAAATGGCCAAAATTTAAAAAAAATTCAGCATGACTTTTGTAAAAATCACTAGTTACATTACCTAGCGCACTATAACCCTTAATACATATTGTGAGAATTAAGCCTATTCCGTTTCTAACTGTCTACAAAATTCCACAAAATTATGAGTATGCCGGTGATGTAGTGGACTTTAGAACTTGGCCTGGTATATCACTCGAGACCGCCATGATTAGTACTATGGATTTAGATGGAAGAACATGTTTAACTGATAAATTTCTAGGATTAACCAAATAGCCTAGATGTCGTAAAAATAACTAACCACACTGGTTAGTTAAATCCCGTGTAACCTTTGATTACTCTTATTTTTAGAGTAAAACCCCCTAGAACAACCTGTTGATCCATTCATTTCTTTTTGTACACCATATTATATCTTTCGTTACACCTTTGCACCTTAGCCTACCGTGTAGATTAAGCCTATTTCTCTATGTTGCTAGTTGCTTTCGTGTAAAGTTTTATATTTCCTGTGTCAAAGTGAAATTTTTCTATCTCTGTAATGGTCAGGAAATTGAACAATGCAATGGGAAAATTATGTAGCTCGTAAGTTTTGCTACTTTTGCAATTATGAATTATGTCCGATGAAGAAATACTACAAGGAAAAGATTATCTGGATGAATTATGAAAGTGAAGACAGTGGAATTAAACCGACATTTATGATGTATTGTTCAAAAAAAAGGAAGAAAAAATAGTGGTTTCAAAAAGAAGTTTATACCGAAGGAATCACTTAGAAGGATCGATTATTCGTTAATACGTTACAAAAATCAATGATGTAAAGTTTTGTAAAAAGTGGCTGATATCACCACTTATGTAAAAGTATGTAAAGAGCGGGATGTAAGGGAAGTTGACCGTTATGGGAACGTCAACTATGATTGTCTTTGTCATTTCTATGATCGAGGCGTCTGTCTATATGTTCGTGTAGGATCCCGATAATCACTTCCACTTCATATAACAAACCACGAATCGATCAAGAAAAGAGAAGAGTTGATTTCTAGAGAGAGAAAGAAGAGAGAGAGAGAGAGTAGAGAGAGAATATAGAAAATGAAATATTATAAATGAAACCAACTTCTTTTTGCTAGGTGGAAAAGTTACTTATATACCCCGACACATTAAGTGACGTTCGGGATATTTAACTAGGACCCGGGCTCAGGTTTTGCTTGGGATTAAACCCAAAACATATACAATATTAGATTAACTATCGAGCCCTATTCCTGATACTTTCCCATTTGTTGGCTTAATCTATTTGGTACTTAATTGCTTTAAAGTTGATAAATGCAGTAATTCAGGAGTGTTTTGTGAAGACAAGCTAAAAGGCGCATAATTTGGAGCTAAGATGAAGACATTTGAAGATTTCTAAAAATTCACCAATACGCCATATCCAACTAAAGAGATACGGCATATCTGCACCAAGACTTCACAAGAAAACGCGTTTTACCAATTCCCAATACGGCGTATTCACTCTATCTACATACGCCGTATCCATGAAGATAGCAATTCGAAGATACAGTAAATCAAGTAAATTGGGAATGATATCAATGATTTAATATGAACGTAGCGCGCAATCAAAGGAATCCAGCCCAATATGCCATATCGACCTATCTGGATATGGCGTATCGAGTATTTTTCAGCAACTATAAATAGAAGACTTAAAAACAAGTTTTCAGTGTACAATATCATATTCTCTATATAGTATACATCTGAAGTCGAATTTCTCAAGCCATAAAGAGTAGCCAAGGTCGAGCACCACTCCTAATTCCATAGAAGACATCGTGTAATTCTTACTTTCTTAATCATTCGATTTTCAATTGTTTGATCACGTTTGAAAAAATGACAATGATTGTGGGCTAATAACCTCGGGTATTAGCCATGATGAAGATTATAATGTTTGGTTTGATTTAATCTGGCTTGCTTAAATTATCATTGTTGTTTGATTATGTTTATCGCCTTATACTTGTTTATGTGCTTGTACATGCGACCTATCATTCAACTGGGTCTAGTGAGACTTCACCAGTAATCTAGATGCTGGGATAGCTCTCCATGTTGTGTTTTGTATGCCCGGACCAATAGGATCACAAATGATACCTTGTCATTACTCTTTGATTATGAGCTTAGTTAGACCGGCAGGTGACCCGATAATTGTTCAACCAGTATTGTTCTTAATTAATTTGTAATTAATTTTGGTGGTGAACTACTGGTATATAAAACAACATCAAGCAATAAGTGGGTAAAGTCCCAATGGGCTAGGGTATTAACATGATCACCACTGCTTTAATTCCCAAAAAGTTCAAGCATTGATCACGAATCCCATAGAAGACAATCATGTATTCCTTACTCCTTAATCGTTCGATTTCAATTGTTTGGATACGCTTTAATAATTACAATGGTGTAGGCTAATACCCTCGTAGTTACCATCTTATGGAAAGTCAATGTTTGATTGTTTTAAAAATCGATTTCGGAATGAGCATTGTTTGTTAATTCTGTTTATCTAACCTCATATACTTGTTTATGTGTTTTAATATGGCGACTATTATCAACTGGGTCTAGTGTTATGGACCAAGAAGCAGATACCGGGAAGCTCTCCATAACGTGTTTTCTTATATCTGACCAAGAGAAAGCACAAATAACGTGTCTGTCTTTGTCTTTTTATTAAAGCTTAGTTGGACCGTATGACCCATTATTTCAGCAATCATCCCTGAATTAACTGATAAAATGGAATAGTGGACTTCCAGTATATAAAACCTCTTTCAATACATAAGGGGTAAAGCCCATTGGGCTAGAGTTTTTAACAGGATCCCAACGGTTTAAGTCCCCTAAGATAGATGATAATTAAACTAAAGGATGCTTTATGCGTAAGCATTAATTGTGACAGATTAATTTCGTCTAGGCTTAGGATGTGTCCCGCGCTAAGTCTTAAAAAGGATATGCCGCTTCGTGATAAGTTAAATCATTGCACTAAAACAAACAAACCAACATGAACCGGATGTAATATACTAATACAAGTTTATATAATTTGGGTTTGGTACCGCTTTTCTATCTTCTAATCTTCAGCTTTGTGTTTATTATTGGTATTGATTGGTATTTGGTTCTACCAAACTTGTGCAGTCTCTCAGGCTAGAAAACCCCCCATTCATTAGAAGACAACTTACATACAGAAAGTTTAACAATAAAAAACTAATTTAAATACTGATAGTAAGATAGATTAAAGTTCCATCTTAGATGTTCGACACCCAACTTATTCCGAACTCCAAACTGACCGGTACACTGCTCGTAGAGAGTTGTTTTATTTTGTCGGCTAAATAAGAATTGTTAAAACAACTTTGACCCTACACGACAGCACATCATGAAACATGCTTTCCATTCAAAGATCCTATACCTTCCCTTGATACACAATCAGTTCCTCCACCATCTCCATCATATTCCTACATACCCACATCAAACACTTCTCCTACACATACTCCACAAACTCCTCCAACCTCAGAACACCAACAATCCCCAACACCAACAAATCCCCCTGCAACAACTCACAACTCACAAGAGTCCCATACTAATCATCAATCCCCTTCACCTTCATCATCAACTTCTCAATCTCATCATCACTCCCCTTCACCTTCACCATCACCTTCTCAATCTACAACCCCAAACACAACTGATCCAGCTGATATAACCACCACCACTAACTCACAACCAACACACAGTCAAACTCCACAACCACCAATACAAAGAAAATCCAACATAACCAAACACATACCAATCAAACTTCATGACTATGTCCTTCCCAAACACTCCATTCCTAATACTCACTCCAAATACCATCACTCTCATTACACACACTACAACAATCTTTCACCAATATCTCTTCATTTTATCCATACCATTGACAAAATCATTGAACCAACAACCTATTCTCAAGCTTCCAAACATCCAAAATGGGTTGAGGCAATGAAATTAGAAATTCAAGCTCTAGAAAAAAAACAACACATGGAAATTAGTTCCACTTCCTGCTGGCAAGACTGCTATTGGTAACAAATGGGTTTACAAGATCAAACACAAAGCAGATGGAGCTATTGAAAGGTATAAAGCAAGACTAGTGGCCAATGGTTTTAATCAAAAAGAGGGCATTGACTACACTGAGACATTTGCACCAGTAGCCAAGATGGTCACAATGAGGACTCTACTCAACATTGCAGTTCAAAGTGGGTGGATATTTGAACAAATGGATGTAAACAATGCTTTCTTACATGGTGACCTCAATGAAGATGTTTACATGCAAATCCCATAAGGCTATACTTGTAATTTTCCTTCTAACACTGTCTGCAAGTTGACCAAATCTCTCTATGGGCTAAAACAGGCAAATAGACAATGGTTTGAAAAGCTCACTACTTTCCTGCTCTCCATTGGCTTCAAGCAGAGTTATGTGGACACCTCTCTATTCACTCTTTCAACTAATACATCCTTTATTACCCTCTTGGTCTATGTGGATGATATATTGATTGCAGGAAACAACAAAGTTCTTATTCAGAACATCAAACAATACCTAAATGATAAGTTTTCATTAACAAAGATCTAGGACTCAAATATAAAACTTGGAATTGAGTATCCAGAGGAATGCTACTTCTGGCTAGACTAACATTTCAAAGGAAATATGCATTGAACTGTAATTTACTCAGGCTGGACTTCTAGACACAAAACCTTCAACTATTCCACTGGATCTTGTACTCAAACTCACAATGGAAGGGGGAGAGCCTATATCGACCTTCTAACTAAAGAACATCAATTTGGCAAATTTACACTATCTCCAGGGGGGGGGAACAATCACCAAGCCTGGCCTCTCTTTCTCAGCTCAAGCTTTAAGTCAATTTCTACAACAACCAACCACACTTCACATGAAAGCCTTGATCAAAGTTATAAGATATGTCAAACTCACACTCACTCAAGGTCTTTTCTTTCCAACAAACAACAATTTTCAGTTAACAACCTATTGTGATAGTGATTGGGCAAATTGTCCTTTTTCAAGGAGATCAGTGACTAGGTATGGCATCTTTCTTGGTTCAAGCCTCATCTCATGGCAATCTAAGAAGCAAAATGTGGTTTCAAGGTCCTCCACAGAGGCTGAATATAGAGCTATGGCAGACAACACTTGTGAAATTACTTGGCTCAGGTGCTTATTACAGGAATTTAAAGTTCATGTCACAGGACCAGTACCCATAATGTGCGATAATATATCCTCAATAGAACTGGCATCAAACCCTGTCCAACATGCCAGAACAAAGCATATAGAGATTGACTGCCATTTTGTTAGAGATAAAGTCAGACAAGGTCTTATCAAGCCAACTTATGTTTCTACCAAACATCAGATAGCTAACATTCTTACTAAGGGCCAAAGCAAACCTCTTCATTACAATTGTCTTTCCAAGCTTGGCATGTGTAACCCTTACACACTGCCAACTTGCGAGGGGATGATGTAGTACAGCTATCCAAACACTCTATTAACTCACTGCACAAACAACCAAACACTCCTCCAACAATCCATAAGTCAAGGCTCCTTCTTATGAAGAGTATGGTTCATTGTAATGTAATGTAGTTCATAGTATGATAGTGTAGTCTAGCATGTAGCTTATTTACTCCTCATCTTGATGTAACAGTAGCTTAGTATAAATAGTCTAGCTTGTATCAGATTTAGTTAGTTTTGTAACTCACATTTCTTATCAATAAATCACACAATTATGTTTTCTCTATATAGCCGATGTCAGTCTATGGACAATTATAAATTGTGACATATGCAACAAGCGAGGTGATCCGTTAGAATCAAAATGTGCGACTGCTTTCACTTGCGGAGATTGAAACACCTTCTGATTTGATTAGATGAGAACCACCTCTGTTACGGATATCAAGCCCCTAAAACGGCCAAAAGGATCTTGTTGGGCGGCGGCTGCAAGTGTATGGTGGTTGTTTGACATGTTGGATTGGTGGTTGTGGTGGTATTGTGGCGGCTCAGTTTGCTTATGGTCTCTGAAGAAGTTTGGTTGATTATATTGACGATGGCGCATGCCGAGATTGGAAGGATCCAGCCATACACTCTTGTGTCTCTTCATATTTTGTTTGATTAGTTGGTAATGTTTAACAGGTTACTTAAATGGCTAGCATAACAATCATGATTATCACTAGAAGGTCTACAAGCTAAAGATTTGAGTAAGAGTTAGCTATCCCAGAGCAAACGGCTACTGGTAAAGGAACATCAAATCCGTTAATGGCTGGTAGTTTGCCAAAAACTACAAAGCCAACTTAGTTGGATTGTTGCTGAAAAGATGTTGCTGAGTTGCTGAGAAGACAAAGTTGCTGCTGAAGAAGGATAGAGTTTACAAGTTCAAGAAATGATATGAGTGTTTGGATACATCCTCTATGCATTAAAGAAGTTGAAGAAACATGAAGTTAAACAAGTTCAACATTCATGTTTAAGGGAGGATTGTTAGGATTTATGTTTTAGTAAGTTAGTACCGACAGTACAAAATGTAAGTACTGATCGATTAGTTAGTACCGTTAGTTAGAAAATAGTTAGTACCGTTTATGAGATGAGCATGAGATATCTTAGGAAAAGATAAGTATGCGTTTTGTAAGCCTGTTCTGTTAGGGTTTATCCTTAGTTTATAAAAGGATCCCTTTGGGCATAGTTAGATATACGTCCTCAAGATATCTCATAGCAATATCATATCTAAAATAGTTAGTAATCTGTAAGTGTTCAAAGCAGATTAATAGAAGTTGTTATTTAGTTATACATTGTTTTTCTTAGTACTTGTGTTGAGATTCCGCATCAACATATTGTATTCATAATCAGTGTTTCTATATAGTCAGTTGTATTTATACATCTTGGCTATCATCCGTTATAGGCTGCAAATATCTATTCATTTAGGGACTCACAGTTGCCAAGATGCTGTGATGATGACAAAGACTAGAAACTAAAGAATTTCAAGTTTACAAAGTAACAAAAGAGTTCAAGTTCATCAAAGAGCAGATTAAAGAGTAGTAGTGTGTTCTAAAGAAACATAAAGGTTAACAAGTGAACATCATGTTTAGGGGAGGATTGTTGGGTTTTAGAAGTTTCTACAACTT
>BQNB010011164.1:0-82129 GCA_026074375.1 Tanacetum coccineum
CCTTTTGCCTTGGTCAAGGGCATTCGGTTAGGATCTGTATTAGGGTTGCTATATAAGTGTATACCTAACCACGAACCAGTTATCATTTAGCGTTGATCTAGGAAGAGATAAGCATTATCTCTTAGCGCGTTTAGGGTTCCTTAAACTTATAAAAGGAACGTAGAATAGTATGGTAATCATATGTGTTGATTGATCATTCACAATCAAATAGTAATAGTAATAGCAAGTTTAGTATTTTGTTCTTGTGTTCATCTTGGTATAGATATTGATATTCCGCGTCAATATTTGTATTCACTGTTATTGTCTCTCATAGTTTCTTTGGATTTATTCAGAGAACTATAAGTCGTTTAAGGCTCATTAAGATCCTGTTGATAAGGACCTTCAGACTACAACTAATACAAGACGAATATGTTGCTAGCTAAGAAAGACAGTGATTGGTAGTGCAAATATTATGATATTTAATCTACACATTCTCGTTTGTTTTGTTGATGACAAACATGTAACTTGTAATACATAACGTAAAATGTACAAGTTACTCGTAATCATATTTTGTCTCAACATATATTCAACATCTCTTGACGTCTTGAATCCTTGTATGTTACAACGCAGGTTCGTACATGTTTGTTACCTTAACAAACCATTGAAATTGTTTATCTAAGTTTTCTTGAACTTTGCATATTTTTAAGAAGTAACTAGCACACTTTTAGAAAGATTAATATACTTTCATTTTTACAAGTCATTTTGATTATATTTAAATTAAAGTTGACTTTTTAATTTGTCACTTTAAGTATCTTGTAAATCTATACAAATTATTTTGAAGATTTACATTAGATTTTTCAAGATTTGGAAGATTTTTTATAACAAAATCCAGATTTGGTGTGCAGTGAGATGGTACCCTCACATTACACTAGCCGGTACCCTTTTGGGAGGGTAACATAAGGAACTGGGGAATAACAACTTTCCCCCCTTATAAATAGCAAGCCAAATCTCACCATTTCATCATCCCTTTCACACTCTCTCTATTCTCACACATTTAGATCTATAGAAATGAATCCATAAATCCCCATGATCATAATGCTTCTAACTCCCATTTTTGTTGTAAGCATACACCTGAAATGATCTACAAAAGCAAGCATTGAGATCTTGCCATCTACATCCATTAAAGCAAGCCTTAGAGATCTTCCCATTTCCATCCATCATAAAGCATATAGATATGAAGATCTACAAGATTAGAGATCTTATCATCTTTATCCATTTGAAGACTTATCATAAATGGAAGTTCATTTAGATTATTCATTCATATCCATTAGACACATTGGCTTGGATCATCATTGTAATCACATTTGTAACATTATCTTGTATCACCAACTAGATTAGATGGTTTATGTGTTTGTGCCATAAAAAATAAGGTTTGTTATGTTGTGGATAAAGGGTAAGCAACGTTGGGTTGGTTCTACCTTGATCTAGGACTCGGTATTTAGCTTTGTACCAGAAAAAGTATACGCAACGTTTTGTAAGGTTTTCTCTACCGAGAAGGGAGCTTGTTGATCTAGTGGAATAACTCTCGAGTTGGGTACTCGAGGAGTGGAGTAGGTCGGAGAGGACCTCCGTGACCGAACCACTATAAATCATCGTGTCCGGTTTGGATTCTCTCTTACATATCGCTTTCTCTTTATTTCATACTTATGCTTGTGTTGTGGCTTGTTAATTATATTATTGCTTGTGTTATGTTTATGATTGTGTTGTGAGCTTATTTCACTCTATGCTTTCTAATTTTCCATATAGTCATCGACTATAATTAGTATTTTTCATATTACGTCAAGCTTGATCGAGTATTTAATATTAAAAGTTTTAAGATTTTAAATGGAAACATATTCAGCCTCCTTTACGTTTTCCACAATTGGTATCAGAACCACGTGGCTTTAGTTTTCAAAACAAATAGTTTTTAAAACCGAGTACGATCCGTGTATCAAATTATCCGAAAAGCGAGACTTAAATTATGACATTGTTTTATACTTAGAAGTTTTGTTGTTGAATATCTTTGTTAATACAAGCTTGAATAATTATTAAAATTTGTTATACAAATTTACTTTAAAGCCTACCAAGTTTTAAACCTTTTCGTCGGGTCTAAATATGCGTTTTTGAAAAATTCGACCAGACCCGCGGCACCCTTGGTAAAGGTACCGACTAACCCGGTACATGAGAATGCTTTTCACAGATTTGGTCATCTTTGAAAACTCGTAAAAGATTAACCGTAAGTCCGTACGAGTCGTGCCACCTACCATTTCGAAGGGATTTGAGTCTACTTTCTAATAAAATAGGTTAGAAGTACTAATTAAAGGTTTAAGTAATTCAAATTTGCAAAACACTATAGAGTGTTCAAAGTATCAAGTTTCGTTTTGATGTAGAAACTCAATCTTTTGAGTCGGACAAATTAAATTGTTTTCCTTTGAACATAGATATATTTTCTTTTAAAACTAAAATATGTGGTCATGTTTATAAAATTAAGGGATAATAATCAAGCTTGTTACACATCGTTATATTAAATGCAAAGCGAAGAAAAGTATTTTCGTATGCTATATGATTTGCTGTTTTACTTTACATTGCTTATATATCTTGATTGTATGCTTATTCCAAAGTATATTTGAGCCTGTTTATTTGTGAAATATATGTGTCTACCTTATCATATCTTTCATTCGCTTGTTTGTCAATTTAGGTTCTTAAAGAATAGTTATATGGTTTTAAAAGGAGTGTTTGGGATAACTCCTAGTTTTTTTGAAAATGTATTTCCGTAAATGCTTAGGTAAGTCATATAAGTAGAAGTGATTTTTAAAATGTGTAATATGGTATATGACTACTTGTTTCAACCTATTTAGTATTATATATTCTTTACATCTTGTAATTGATTTTGTTTGTTTATGTAACATAAGTGTCTTGTTTGGCATAGTTGCCCATTTGATTATCAATTTCATCTTTTCGCACAATGGGGCTTATGCTAGGTCGCGTGCACCTCATGTAGGCATATATCTTTTTCTTTGCTTGTGCTATATCAACATCTTTCATAATCTCAATATCTTAATTATGAATAAGATCTAAGTATGTTACTTAAGTGTTTTGAAAAATATTGTTATAAAATTTCTACATATTAAAGTAGGATTGACAACTTGAATGTTTCATCCGAAATAATAAAGTGTAATGATGTCTTGTTGTAGTTTTAAAAGCATATTTTAAAGCAGGTCAAAGTAATAAGTTATAGTTATGGTTAAAACGAGTCAAAACTAGTGTTTGGCAATAGTGTTTATAAGTTTAGAAAATAGAGTTATCACAAGTTATAAATCCTTTCGGCCTTTAAATATAACTAGTGATTATATCGATTAATAACAACAAATCCTTTCGGCCTTTATAAGTTATTATAACCAATATAATAAGTAGAATTGGTAGAACACATATATAAAGAATCCTTTCGGCCTATATTCTTGTATAAAATATGTTTAATCAATTCAATAAACACATATCCAAACGCTCCATATCCAAGATCACATTGTGGAGTTTGATAGAACTTCTTGGATTGTTTAAGCTCAAATTGTTTAGATCTTATATCTAGGATTAACAATAACAATGATAACAATATGCAACAGAATATAAATAAGAACATCAATGTTATCGAACAAGGTTTTATTACCATACGTTTCCCCTTTTTGTCATAATCTAATAGGGGTCTTGTGAAGATAAGCAACTTGAATCTTTACAACTACAAATCATATACTACACTAATAATCCAGCCTTCTAATATCTCAAATTACCCTCCATGACGCATAATAAGAATAATGACCTCAAGACAATAGAAACTTAAACTAGCAGTAGTAATAAACAACTAGCAGTAGTAATGAAACATTTCACCTTAAGTGATGCATGTAACATACTTTATCATATGCTTCCCCTGAAACCAATATGTTAACCATCTCTTGAACAAAAGTATTAGAATCAACCATAAGAACTGTATGAAGAACTAACCAACAGTAGTAACGAATACCATGTAGTACCATCCATGACGAGCAACACTAAAAATGACTAACAGTAGTAATCGATACCAAGCAGTAGTAACAATGAAGAGCAGCATTAACTTTTTTCGAGCGGTAGTAAAACTACACTAGCAGTATTAACTACTAACTAGCAGTATTAACTTAGTGCAGCAGTATTAACTTAGGCTAGCAGCACTAACTTCAACAAACAGTATTGCTTTTGTTGAGCAGCACTAATGAAGTAGAAGCAGTACTAACCAAGTAAGAGTAGCATTAACCATGCATAAGCAGTACTAACTTTTATAAAGCAACATTAACTTTGTTCGAGCAGTATTAACTGTTGTAGAGTAGTAGTAACCATGTATGAAGCAGTAGTAACTTCCAATCAGTATTAACATGATAACCACTTCAATAAACTTTCCACAAGAACCTGAACACGAACTCTTAGCTTCCACTTTCATATCACCTTTGCTGTGATTATACTTCGTATTCATCATCAACTTTTGAGGTTTTTAGAATTTAGAGTTTCCATAAAAAAATGATTTAATAATTAAAACTCTAATTTTCACAAACATCTTTATCCTCTTCATTCCTCCATACCTTATCTTTAATACCCAAGTGTTCAAAGAAAAACTTCCAATAACAATAACAAGAACACTATTAAAAACAATGATGAAAGAGAAGTATAATCATACCAACTTCAACTTTTCTGCAGCAGATTTCAAAAATTTATATCTTTTAATTAAAAGCTCAGATTTTAGATCCCTCCAGTGAGAATATTCCTTTATGAGTATAGAACCTTCAATAAAAATTTCGTTAAGATTCAATGGTTAACGAATGTGATATCCCCTTTTTACCACAACTGTGCAGAAAGTGACAAAAATAGAAACCAAAATCGAATTTTTTAGGTTTCTTTTAATACAAAATATTCTTTCTTCGATTGTAAAACCTAGTAGATCCTAGATCATGAGCCTTGTGGATCTGATACCAATTGTGAAGTTTCATAGAATTCCTTGGATCGTTTAAGCTCAGATTGTTTAGATCTTATATCTAAGATTAACAATAACAATGATAACAATATACAACGGAATATAAATAAGAACATTAATGTTATTGAACAAGGTTTTATTACCATACGTTTCCACTAAGCCTCAATTCTATATGATCAGTATAGAACGGTTACCACCTGTAACAGGAATCAAAGATCCTTGAGGCTACACCACACAAACTAGACGTCTACATCTCTTGAGATACACATACACGTTTTTCTGTTCTTTTGTGTACATGTAAACTTATGACTTGATATCACTTTATATACTATAGATATTTAGGTTTACAAAGTGATAAACATTAGACAAAAAATCTTTTAAACATTTAACTTGATCTTCTGTTATCTTCTATCTTCTTAAGGAGATCTTCCAGAATCTTAATATTCTCCTACATCTTGTAGAATTCTTTAAGGACGATTTTGATCCTTTTGTTTCATTACTTGTTTCTTTTGTCTCATCAAATCTATAATTCCCAACACACATATTGCCCAAACAAACACAAGATGACTACTCCGTGATCAAAGAAGTAACAAAACACATAACATTCATCATGAATTCAGTAAAGATCATATTCAAAGGATAAACAAAATTTATACCAACTTCAAGAGCAAATGTTTGATGATTTCACAAGTTTTCCTAACAAAAACTTTATTATATTCAAAGTAAACCCGGAAACTAGGAACAATTATGTCATAATCGCTTATAGATTCAAAATAACACTTCAATTATGCTTGTTTGATGGATCAAAATCTGGAAATTTATGGTGGAGAGTGGTAGTAGTTTATGGCGGTGATGGTGGTTTGAAGGGGTGTTTGGATCCTTGGTTTGTCAAGTCAAGATCATCAAAAATCCATATTTTAAGTGTTCTAAAAGAATGGGATTTGTTTGTATGAGAGTGTGTGAAATGAGAGAGCCTAGGAGGGTATTTATAGGCTTTTCGGGGGCCAAATTTCACCGCACAAACTTATTTGTGCGCCGCACATCGGGTGTTAATACACACTTCATTTAATTGCCTTTAATTTTCTCAAAGACTCAAAAGTGCGCGCGACTTTGGTGTAATACGCCCACACTTTGTCACTTTTAACTCCTTGGCCATCTTAAGGTTGTAGATAATCGAATTCTCTTCTGTGGCCACTGGAATCAAATAACGGTAGTTCGTTGATGACCGAAGTTTTATGGCCAAACAGTGGACAGGTGTCGGGGAAGATCTTTATCTTTTAGTTATTTCTTAGTTTAAGCTTCAAATCTTCATGAATCTTTGTATTCTTCATACGCCCAGAGCTAGGAACACATAATAGCAAAAGTATGCTTGATTAAGTACCAAAGTTCATGTTGAAATGATTCAAAATATATATAAAATAACGCCGCCGAAATAATGTATTATTAAGGTCAAATATCAAGTCGTTTTTTTAGAGAATCAGATTGCATTATAGTGTATCTAATATTGCATTATATATTTGATCGTTACTGTATGGTCATAGTTCTCTATTTTTTGTTTCTTGTAATTGCATCATTTACATTTCATCCTATATACATCTTAGTGTATATGACTTCCTCGAAAGACGAAGTATATATTACTCTAATCTTTTATTTGTAGTTTCATATTCATATGTACACTTTAATGTGTATGGCACTCGTTTCTATGGACAAAAGTTGCTTAGATTATTTTTTGACGGGATATACACATTGTTGTATATGTTTTTCTCGCCTACGAACGAAATTTACACTAATCATTAATTTCTTTTTAGGATCACTCACATACACGATGTTGTACATGGCATACTTGTCTCCGGACAAAGTTTGCAATTATTAATTTTCTTTTGTAGGTTCAAGCATATACACTTTGTGGTATATGGCATACTCATCCAAGGATGAAGTTTGCAACGTTTATTTTTATTTTTGTAGGTTCATCTTGACGCCCTTGAACTAGGGGGAGCATTCGTCAAGCAATCATATTGGGTCGTCTATACACATTGTTGTATAGCATATTTGTCTAAGGAAAAAAGTATTATTCCTAAATTTTTATTTTGTAGGTGACTCTATGGATATGTTGATAGGTGCTTGTTCCGCTACGTTTAATATTTTTTTATATGATAATCATTTGTTTCAGTACCTATAGTGGTATCACGAGCCATCATATGATCATCTTGTATGCGTAAAAATGGCTAAAAACGCGTGTTTTAATGGAATCAAAAGGATAATTTTAAAATAGCCTCTAAGGCTTATTTTTGGAAATTAATTCGACCCATATAGGGTCTTATGATCTGTGATTTTTGATCCCATATCCATTTGTTATGCATACTTAAATTGGTTTTGTTATCGGGTACGTGTAAAAGGGCCTAAATCGCGTGTTTTGGAACGATTTTTGAATCGGTTTTAAATCAGCCCTTTGGGCATTATTTTTTGAATTAATATGGTTGTTATAAGGTCTTTAATACAGTACTAAGTGATCCTTAAGTCATTGGTTACACGTACCAATCGGGGTTTTAATTCTAGTTAATTTATTTCTTCGATTCGTTGGCTAACAATTTATTTCTTGTTAATTATTTTGTTTCCATGGCAAATACATGCATGTTTGGCCATGGACTTAGCCAACACCTTGTTAATACATGATATTATGGTATTATTATGTTTCGTATGCAAAGCCGATGAAAACCTTGACCACTTGTGACTTGTTTCGCTTGATATTGCAATTAATTTCGGTTTTGGGTTTTGCCATTGTTTTGGCTTCTTTCTGTATGGATTTAATTTTCATTGTAGCCATTGTTTGGGCATTTTACAGTAGTTAGATGATAGGATAAATGTATTCAATTATCAAATTATTGTAACCGTTGTTTGGATTCGAATGGCGCAAAAGTTAAAGGCATAAAGTCAAATTCGGAGCTGCTGGAGTAACCTCCACTAAAAATGGATTTCCCAGAGTTCTATAAGGAGTTAGAAGCTGAATTTTTTGGAGCAGGTGCAAAACTCATGGGGCTACAACTTCTTCAACTGGAGCTCAGATTGGGGAAGATTCCTTCTAGGAGTTTCAGGCCCGTCAAGTCAGCTGAAATTTTATGGCAGTTTTGGACATCATATTCATTAAGGGTTTCACTTGCTCAAGATGGTTCTTGGAGCAAGTAGGAGCCCTCCTTGTGGTTGTGTGGTTAACCCTTAGTTGACTTCTTGGTTCTCGTGATGGCTCACGAGACCAAGCATAGGTTTTTCATCGGTTGAGGCTTTGCATACTTATGGTTGTGTTTGTTTTGTTTGCTTTTATATATGCTTGGAATGTATATAACTTGCAAATGTTTTTATAAAACTAAAAATAAAACACAAACCAATTTTAGAAACTAAATCTTTGATTTAGTTTAAAGTTTAAATATGATTTGAAACTAAACACTTGTTTTTATATAAATAACACTAAATAAATGTTATGATTGTTATTTAATTTATGTATTGTTCAAACTAATATTTATTCCACCTAGGTTATATATATTAGTCATGAAAATGAACAACTTGACACACATAAAAACAAGTATTAGACTTAAGTTAAAAATAGTTTTTTGTAATCACATTTGTAACATTATCTTGTATCACCAACTAGATTAGATGGTTTATGTGTTTGTGCCATAAAACACAAGGTTTGTTATGTTAGGCCATAAAACATAACGGGTTTGGGTTGGTTCTTGTAACACCCCCATTTTTACATATAGCAGCGGAAGCTAATTTGGTGTATTACTTCATGGAAACAACAATCATAATCATAGAAAACGACCTAAAAGAGACGTTTGTTCAAAAGATACGTTATCATTCATTTCAAATCAGAGTTTTACAAAGGCAGGTCCCAAAATCTAGTTTCATACAATGTGAATGATAACAATTTTTAGCCATCTTCAAGTCCATGCCACTCCGTGCCGTATTTTGCTCAATAACCTGAGATAAACATGTTAAAAAGTCAACACAAAGGTTGAGTGAAATTCATAGGTTTGATAAACAGTTTGAATACAAGCCATAGTGTAATAATTGTACAAACACAATTATTATGAAAATGGTATTGTTATGATCTTGGGTCACGTTATTATATACTCATTATTTGTAATAATTGCAACGAATACAATTATCATAGTAACAGCGTATTATTGTGTTATCATCTTGTTTGGTCTGTTTGGTCTGATTTGGTTTTGGTCTAGTCTTGTTACTTGTCTAAGCACATCGTACTAACACATTATCATCAAAAGTCAATCTAATGACTTGAAGAGCTTATAATATCAACATATTAACATCCCAAAGTCAATTTAACGACTTGAAGTCAAATTTAACGACTTGTAGGATTTGTAATATTAACACATTAATATCCAAAGTCAATTTAACGACTTGAAGTCAAATTTAACGACTTGTAGGATAGATAACTTAGACATCAATTGTAATGATATGTCATGATCGCATGTAATTTGGAAAACACTTGTATTCGTAATTTATAGCAGGTATCCCCCTCACGGGTTTATGAAAAGATTGAAATGCGAGGCTATGAATTCACTAAGTCTTTGAAAAGTAATCACATTGTTATAAGATAAACGAGTATGTAAAAGAGTTTGTAACAAGCATGTATCCCCCTCGCGGGTTTATAAAACATGTAAATGAGTAAAGGCGAGGTTATGAATCTCACTAAGTCTTTGAAAAGTAATCACATTGTTATAAGATAAACGAGTATGTAATAGAGTTTGTAACAAGCATGTATCCCCCTCGCGGGTTTATAAAACATGTAAATGAGTAAAGGCGAGGTTATGAATCTCACCTGATATGTAGATGTAATAAATATTCCAAAATGAAAGCTGACGACCTTATCACAATCTTAACGGGGGAAGGTTGATATAGCAAAATGATAGTAAACAACCACGTCAAGCAACCTGAGTAAATATGTCAAGACTTTAGGAAGATTGTACTTTAGAACTTTGGTTCTAAGAGTTATGAATTTGATTGAAGAGTTTGGAATTATTGTATCACCGTTCGGGCCATCATAATTCAGAAGTCATTCAGTAAACGTTTGAGGAGCTAGGGCACTTTAAATCGTAAACCCAACAACTCAGTCAGAATGTAATACCAAGATGAAACTCCTTAATATGAAGCTCCCTAGTATTGTGGTACAATAGAGATCCGGGGCATGATTTCTAAAGGCACATTGATGATGAATGATATTATGGTTATAACATAAGCGGTTTTAAGCGTTTTAATCAATATCTGGAAATGTTAAGCACGTCAAGCGTTAATTAAAGTTATGTCTTGTAATGTTTTGAATACATTTTTATACTTTTTCAAAATGTTACATTTTAGACCCTTGAGAATGAAAAGTGGCAAAATATACCCTCGGAGTTTGCACTTTTACGAGTTTGGTCCTTCAAGTTTAAAAGATATACAAAGTAAACCTTGCACTTTGAAAAGTGACATAATAGACCCCTATAGTTATAACTTTGATAAAATGACATTTTCAGTCCTTTTAGTTATAAGTTTCAGAAAGTTACGATATATACCCCTTGCATGGATAATATTTACAAAACATGTCCAAATTGCCATGCAAGCTTATTTTAACATTTCAACAGGTTATAGCTTTATTAATATAAGCTAAAATATGAAGGTTTATCATAATGAAAGTTTAAAATAACGATTCGTTAAGCTAGGAAGCAAAACGGGTCAAATTAGGGTTTCAAAACGTAAACGCGCGGGTTTTAAGTTCAAATTCCTTCAATAATCAATAAAGTGGTTATTTTAACATTAGTTAAGCATGCTAGGATAGATTATAACAACATTTAACCATTATAACATTTAGTTTTAAGAAAAACATAAAATTAGGGTTTCGGGTGTACGGTTTTGGATCAAAATGGAAAATGAGCATGAATTGAGTTATGAAACTTTAAAAAGAGTTTATGTATGATCATATGAACATTATAAGAGTGTAGGAGCAGAATTATAATCCTTATAACCTGGGTTTGAGCTTCCAGGAGCAAAAATGGTGGAAACGGGTCGTTTCGGGTAGTATTTCCACTCGTATACCTTGTATCTTGTTCCCGGGGCTTCCAATTTTCAAAGCTTCACTTGATTACTTATCTTAGATATTCTTAGAACTTATTGGATCAATGGATTTCTGCCTTGAATGGGTTATAGAGGAGGAGGTGGGGGATGAGTTCAAATGAAGAGTTTAGGTCTCTATTTATACTCGAAATGATCTTGGAGGCTAAGGTAAGCTTTGTAACCAGGAGAGGACATGTAGGAGGTCTATAGGATGATGAGGAGAGGCTATGTGATGAGTTGCATAAGCTAGAAACTAGCTTTGGTGTGTTGGTTTGCCCATGTGATGCCGCGACTAAAGAAAGGAGAAAAGAGGTGATGTGGCTCATTTTTGTACCAAGAAATGGACTAGATATTTGTGTGAGGTACTTGTAAGCTGATTAGGGGTGAAGGAGCTTAGTCATTGAGGTGCTTGTTTGTAATATAGAACTTTAAAATAGGTTAAAATGAAAGAAACTAGGTTTCTGGTTCATTAGGGCTTATTTAGGGTTTTCAAGCTTGTAATTCATGTACATTTGATCAATAATGATGGATTAATGTTTGTAAGGATTGTATTAAGGATTAATAACAAGAATTGATAGGTGGTTCAGGTTTAAAATGGGCAAAAACGAGTAAACGGGTCCAAAGTTCCAATTAGGGCACAATTAGGGTTTCTTGGATTGAATTTGCATATAGTTGAAGTAAAATGATGAAATGATGATTGTATATTATTGAGAATGTTGTAGATTAAGTTATTACAACTTATTTGAGTATTGGTTTAGGTTTACAATGGATAAAAATGAAGAAACGGGTCATGATTTAGAAACTAGCTCGGTTTTAGGGTTTAGGGTTTTAAATTAGGGTTTTGAGTGCAAAATGATGTATGAAAGCTTATGAATAGAATAATTAGGGTTTAAACATTGTACATTAAGTGTAGTAGCTTGTACATAAGTGATGGTGAAGAAATTAGAATGAAAACGAAGGTAAAATGGCTATTTTAGATGTCATGCTTAATGACTTGTACATTGTGCTTTGAAAACTTATACTTGACTTGAAGGGAGTTTATATTTCAAATGAGATATTATATTACTTGTATATATACTTTAGTAGCTTGTACATTCACTTTAGATATTAAACCTTCATGGAATTTAGGGTTTAGAGGTATATGATAATAGTTTAAAGCCCGTTTTGATATAACGTTGTGAATGGTACATTATAGGAATAATGTACTTTGTAATAAGGATATGACGATATTGACTTGACATATTGTGATGTTTGCTTGACATATATGAAGACAGGATGGCCATAGATAGGTTGCGTGAGCTCGTCTACTTTAGTTATGTAAGTTACATGACATACTGAGATATTGACAATACAACTAATGTAATAAAGCGAAAAATTTCCCTGTATAATTGTGATCATAGTAAAATAGGTTGATGAAAATTATTGGGTTGTTATAGTCTCCACCCCTTACAGAAATCTTGTCCTAAGATTTAATTGAAAGTTATAGTGGTATTGTTTGGGAATAGATGTAGGTACTGGCATGAATTTGATTTTTATGTTAGGTTAATCAAAGTCACAAGTCCACGTGTGTGATGCATTTATAATTATGTTACGCACCATAATTATAATTACCTCCTTTCACACGTCTACTTATTTTCAAGATCACACCTCTTGATGACAGCCAATAGAATTTCTTCAGATCCTGATAGAACCTGGGTGGATGAAATACTTCGATTTACGGAGCCTGTGGGTTATGGGCCTACCATGCTTCTGTTGCGCTACTGTGATCGTAAAGAATCGTTATTCATTAACCTTTAAAAGTCAACATCGAATAAGAATGCTATCACAAGTCTTTGTCAAAATTTTCATACCTAGTGGTATTGAAATCATTTGACATTGTATAGATTCTTGTGTGTTTCCTTGTTATTATGTTGCAGAATATAACAGAGAATTTTAGAATACGGAGATCATGGAATGAGTGATGTCAAAGAATGATTATGAATTTGTAAGAGAGTTGCTAATCACGTGAGATACAGATTTTGAAATGAACAGATGATGAAGGTAATAATGATAATGAAGGTAATAATGATAATGATTAAGGAACGGATTGAAAGAAACTTGTTTGTACGTATGTTATATACTTAAGCCTATTTATTTATAATTTGTCACTTACAAAAAGAAGCGTTCAACTCCTTGTAACTGAGAATTTATAAATTCATAGTTCAGAGATTTATAATTTCCTTATTCAAATGAAGAAGTGACCTAATTCATTTCAATAAGATGATCATAAATCGTCTTACCTAAGCATAAAAACACAATATGGTAATGTGTAGAAAATGAATTGTTAGATAATATTGAGATGTTGATTGTACTGACGCCCATATAATCAAGGATGAAAATTTATGTTGCAAAGGTATGAGGGGAGTATTCAGAGTTTGAACATAATAGAATCGATGGAATTGACAAATAATGTCGAGTTTTGATATCATCAGATAACAAGATGTAACGGAATCATCACTTTATTATTTCATGGATAGCTTTACATATGAAACTCTAAAAAGAGTTGATACTTATGCTAAGTATCTTGAGATAGGATTCTAGATAAAAGTAACAGACGACAAGGATTGTAGCTTGATGATTGAGGTTTTCAGATTGGAGAAGATTCTGATGAAACTTGAATATCCTCGAGAGTTGTTTCTAGGGTAGAAATTCTAGAGTGAACAAAAAGCAAGCTTGTCTCTAAGTATGCTTTCTTGTGGCCTGGTTCTTTGCTTTTGAGCACTGATTCGCATAATGTCCTTTCTTTCCACAGGTATTACAAGTTACAGATATTGTTTGAAGATTATTTCTAGTGGTTGGTCTTTTGCTCCTGCAGTTCTTGGTTAGATGTCCTATCTTGTTGCAAGTTTGACACTTGACAGTACAAGGACCTATGTGATGTAGGGTGCATCTTTCACACAAAGGATGATTTCCAGTATATCCGTTGGTGGCAGTATAATTTCTGAAGGCTTCTTGTCTTCTATTCTGCTGGTGGTGGTAATCATTGTTATGGTTGTTTTTGTTGTTGTTGTCTTGGTAGTTGTTGTTATTGCGATTGTTGGAGTGGTTATTGTTGTTGTGTTTGGGATAGTTGTTGTTGTTGGTGTTTCCTCTATCTTCAAACTTTCTTTTGTGATCGTTGATTCCTTTTCTTGCTACTGGAGTTCCGCTTGTCCCGGTGTTCTTGTTAGTATTGTCAGTATTTGCCATTGATGCAGCTTGTGCTTTCAGAGCTGAGGAAATGCCATCATTAATTAGTTGCCGGATGGCAGCTAAAGTTATGGTTGGTGTTTCAGATGTTGACGTCCTTTTGGGAGGCATTCTATCAACAAAAGATAACACGTAATAAGAATGATATCCTAAGTTATAAAAGAGAATGTGATGCTTAAAATGCTTAAAGAGAAATGCTTATTTTTGAATTTTTAAGCACTTAGAGGTTATGATAAAGACGGAGATAATGATGCAAATGGTGGAAATGATGATGAAAGAGAGATAAGTTGGAAACAATAAGGTATGAAACGGGATTGCCTTTATAAATAACTTGCCTTTTTACTGTACATAGTCAAGATTTGACAAGCGTTTTTATTTATACCACACATCCCGTGGCTAGGATAAAGCTATAACTAGTCTAAGAGTTTGTTGATTTCGAACCGGTAGATGACATCCTAAAGATCTTCCTGATCCGTTTGGTGTCGAGCTTGGATTTTCTCAATGATTCGTTCAAGATCGGAAATTCTGTAGTGAGCAAAAGCAATCTTATCTTTTTGCCCTAATTTCTTCCTTTGAAGTTTGATAATCTGAGAACAGACTCTCTCAAGTTTGATTTTTAGTTCGTTACTATTCCTTTGTGTGATTATTCTATTAATATGTCCTTATTCCATTTTCTCAATACGGTGAAAAGAGAGTTTTTCTAAGTAATTCAAAATATCTTCGACTTGTTCCTCGTGATGTTTCAAATACATCTTCGTTGAACATTTCCCTATTTCAAATATCTAAGGTGGGGTAGGAGTATAATTTGAGAAAGATGGTGATACCAAATTACAAGTTTGATTTTGAGATGAATTAGATAACGTAGTCGAGGAATAAGATGGGGAATGGATTCGCTTCTTAGGTGGTAATAGTTATTCAAGAATAAAGAAATATCGAGGATTAAATAGTAATGATGGTGGTAATACCGGAGATGGAGTCAAAATAGCTGGTGGAGTAATAGTGTTATTCCTAAAGATTCACATAACAAAAGACATGATCCAGAGGTCGGGGAGGATTGAACAAATGTTTAGCCATATTATTTAGTGAGAGAAAGGAAAGATCTGTGTTTTCTAGAGAGAGAAACACATACCTTATTACAAGTGAAATGAATCCTCACCCCTCTATGGAAGTATGGAGGGGATATATATAGCCCTGGACACGATCTACTTACTACACTTGACATTTCTAGTCCCTGCGTGTCCGGCTAATATAAACTAATGTAATTCCATATTAGCCAACATATTTTAAGGCTAACAATCTTCCCCTAATATGTGGGCATACGGAATTACTTACAATGTTCCTATCAAGTACAAATACAACAAACACACACACTCTTCCATCTTCACCCTTGATCATGCCATCTCACCTATCCAAACTACCTCATCTCTACCCTATATTTTGAATGTGATCAAGAGGCTCCTTTTCATCCCATCAACATCACATCATGCCCACTCATATACAACTCCTCCTTATCCAATCTTTTATTACACACATGTCACAATTCAATTCAAAATTCAAATTTTAAATCTTCCTTCCATAACATCCACCCTTAATCTCCAAGTTTAGAATATTCTTGAAACATTCCTTTGTACCCTAACCAACTTCTTAAACCTTTGTTAGCTTCTAATTAGCCTAGTTGCTTTGGAGGAATCCCAAAAATAACCTTGTCCGATAGTTCTTTTCTATCTTTCTCGATATCAGACAAACGACCCATAAATCTCTTTTAAACACTTCACAAACGCTTTTATCAAATGGCTATTTGAGTTGTTGACCTTGAGTATAAGAATGATTGAAAGGTCAAAGCGTGAAGTACAATTGGGGGTTTAACTGTGACATCCCGCCTAGGCGGAAACACGAGGCGTAACATCACGGATATCATCACAACACAATGGTGTCAACAATAGAGAGAACTAAATGAAATAGATAAATAAATGAGACACAATGTGTCGTGACAATATCTAACACAAGAATAAGAGTCTTGCTTTTACGATAGCAAAGTCTTACCACAAGAACATACTCCAAAAGTCTAAACAATCAAATAACAACCAAGTATCAAACAATTCAAATGACATAAATAAAATCTCTAGGAGAATGACTCTGCATACAAGCCTACGGTCTCACTAGCAGTTCTTCCTAACTTCAACATCCTCAAGATGGTTACCTGAAAATGATGCTTAAAACGTCAACACAAAGGTTAGTGAGAGTCATAGGTTTAAGACACGAAAATCAAAGCTTATAAGCAATTACTGTGATTAATGCAAACATGGCAGGACAATTATCTGTTACTATATTCAAGCTAACATACAATGTAACAATAACGAGATGGGAACGGAATGTGTCCTCGATCCAACAAGTTATCAACACTTGGGTTGGAACGCTACCCCTTATCCATTCAAAACACATCACTTCACATTAGTAGGAAGTCTACCCCGATCCATTTCACAACTACGATGGGTGGGAACGTTTACCCCAGATACAAATTACACATATGCACATTTAGAACGGAAAATTCATTAGCCTAGTTAGTTCCCATATTACTTTCAAAATAAAGACAATATCACTTGTAATTAGATCTTTTCTAATCCATTTGGCATACATTTCCATCCAATTTAAGCTGATGTGAAAAGAGGGACTATAAAACTCACCTAAATGCTCAACGCAGCTTCTTAATCTCAACACGGCAATCCACAAATAATATATCACGGGTTAATCACGCCAAAGCTAAAAGCTCTAGTCCATGTAACACACATTTGATGGATTTCTAAGGTTTAGTAACTTCATAGGTCTACCCAAACACCATGCCCACCTTAAACTATCAATTTAACACATTTACACTAGCTACTTATAATTAAATCAGAATTGCAGAATTTTAGTGTCTCTTTACGTACTCAAAACCCTTACTTAATGACCTTCATAATTTATACCAAAAATCACCCATGTTCATTTATGAGTATATTAACTACCTTGTGATTCCCAAGTATCACTTACATGTGTAACTAACTCAAATAAAAGCAACTTCAAAACTGTCCTAATTACGGATCTGATTGCACACCAAACTATATCACTTAACTTTTCTTATTTAGACATGCTTTTAGAGGCTAATATTCACATGATTATCAATAGACATATGGAACTTAACTACTGTAGAATGGCTAAGCTTAATTCTATTTTTAAGTATAGGTTTTACCCTCCCAAACATGATCTAATTCTGACCCGTATTTAATGTTTTTATTAATAACTTTTAGTATAAAAATTATTTGAATGACTTCCCGACCTTAAAAACCTTTGAGGCTGGATTTTCTGGAAAGTAGACTCTTTTGGCTTATTCATAGACTCAAGAAACATATCAATATTCGTTTTTATCACCAAGATAACAGTCGTTGAACACGACCCAAAATTCTGCTCAACATTTCTATTAAACTAAATAATCCTGTTTTAATGCTAAATATCCAACAACCACAAAGCATGGCATACGCTTCTAATTATTACCTAAGCATAGCTATAATCATTATATATCATATTCATTCTGTATTTTATTAAAACTAGACTCCATCATAATTAGGGTTACATGAATACATTAATTAACTAGGATTAAACACACTTACCTTGATTGCTAGCACCCAACAACCAATCTTGAGGGTTCTTGGATCAAAATCTTGGTTCCTCCTTGTTCTTAGGGATGGGTCGACACAAATAAGGGTTATGGGGGCTGAGTTATGTCATTTATAGGGTTTAAGGATCCCTTATCCAACTAACTAAAATCCTAATCATAGCCCAACTCCTATGATATGGCCCAAAATCTCTTTCTTTTTTTCCTTTCTTGGGCTGATTTCTACATATACATACATTTATTTTTATTTTTTTAATTTATTTATTACATCATTACTTACATTACCTAAGTTTTTATAAAAAAACTAAGCTAGTTTGACGTAAACTTTTTTTACATAAACGCTACTTACTACACTTTCTAAATATAACTTTCATTTCGCAAATTCACTTTCTATTTATGGAAAGTTTACTGCAAACTTCCATATTTCACTCACATGCTTCCTTTCCAATAACTTACACTTCTTATAACCGCTTAACTCTTAAAAACCAAGAATTGACGTAGCAATGCATGCAACACATCTTTCATTTCCATTATCACCACACGTGAACAAATAGAATACTTACACAAAACTCATTTGCAAACAAATATAGTTAATCATTTACCTCTAAAAATGACATTTGATATATGTAAACCACTTTCAACATACTATAGAACACTTAGCTCGCAAGAAACATCAAATTGGACACTTAGCCATTTTAAGGTATAAACTCAACCCGGCTTCAAATCTGGTTGTCCAAGGTATCTCTCTTAGGGAAATATCGTACGAGAGGTAACTACTAGAGTTCAACAGTATCATCAATAAACAATCGGGAATACTTAGCTTTCATATGGTCCTCACGTTTCCACGTGAACTTAGGGTCATGCTTTGAATCTCATCTAACTTTCACTATCGAAAACCTACTACTTACAACTTCGCTTGCCCATACAAGGGTACAAAGCAGCATAACAACTCTAAGCAAAAATAAACATCCAACTCCATGAACATTGCCCCGTCTTCGAGGAAACTCGTCAAAAACCTTAAGTTGTGTAACAACGTCATTCATAACCTAACCCCGCAACTCATCAAACAAGAACTGTCTTGGAACTAAGTTATGAGTTGTTACAAAGCTCAACGTTTTTGAAGAATCGGCTCGACTTCGAGTTTATTCAAATTATAACTTTAACCTAAATACTTAGTAGAAACATTTAAGGGTGCACTAATATCTACCAGTACACTTCTTCAGATTCGACACATGGAATGTGTCATGTACACTACTTAATACCTCGGGCAATCTTAAACTATAAGCTACAGGGTCAATCCTTTCAAGGATCTCGAATGGTCCTACATATCTCGGTGCTAACTTACCCTTCTTTCCAAAACGAACTACGCCCTTCCAAGGTGTCACCTTATACACATACACGTATCTCGACTCTCTAAACTCTAACGGCTTACACCTATAATCAACATAGCTCTTTTGATGATCTCTCACCGCTTTGGGCTTTTCCTTTACCAACACTATCTTATCAGTCGTTTCTTGTACTAACTCAAGTCCAGTCAAACTACTCTCTTTAATCTCTTCCCATAGAATAGGCGACCTACATTTTCTTCCATATAAAGCTTCAAATGGAGCACACCGAATGATCGAATGATAACTACCACCAAAATTGATAACACATGCCCTCATTATATCTTCCAAAGTCTGCATCATATGATTATAATCTTCTTCTTCATAATATAGTTTGAGTCGATGGCCATTAACAATAAATGTTTTTCCATCTTTTCCATATAATTCAACATATCCAGATGGATATTAATATTTTACTACGTATGGTCCTAGCCAGCGAGATCGAAGTTTCGGCTATTTGAATTTATACTTTGAGTGAAAAAGCAGAACCTTGTTTCCATGTTTGAATTCTTTTCTTATTCTTAGTTTTCTACCATGCCAGAATTTTGTTCTTTCCTTGTACAATCGAGAGTTTTCATAGACTTGATGTCTTAGTTCATCTAATTCATGTAACTGAAACATTTATTTTTCTCCAGCAGCAATAAGATCTGGATTACAATTCTTAAGTGCCCAGTATGCACGATGTTCATTTTCAAATGGCAGGTAACAGTTCTTTCCATATATGAGTTTGTAAGGTGTTGTACCGGTTGGTGTTTTGTAAGCAGTGCGAAAAGCCCACAGAGCGTCATCAAGTTTTTTTGACCAAATAGCAGGATTTTCTTTAACAGTCTTTTCAATAATTCTTTTGAGGGCCCTGTTTGTGTTTTCAACTTGACCACTTGTTTGAGGGTGGTATGATGTAGAGAAACGATGACTAAATCCATATCTTTTCAAAGTCTTTTCCATTATCTTGTTACAAAAGTGAGTACCTCGGTCGCTTATTAGAGCTTTGGGAATTTCAAAACGGCAAAATAGTTTCTTTAGAAAAGTAATAACAACACGGGCATCATTGGTTGGTAAAGCTTAAGCTTTGGCCCATTTAGATACGTAATCGACAACAACAAGAATGTATTCAAACTTATGTGATTTTAGGAATGGTCCCACAAAGTCGATACCCCAAATATCGAAAATTTCATGCACTTGAATGTTGGTTAAAGGCATCTCATCACGTTTTGATATATTTCCCATTTTTTGGCATGCTTTGCAAAGTCGGACTAGAGTATGAGTTTCTTTTATGATTGTTGGCTAGTAAAATCCTGAGTCTAGGACCTTTTTAGCGGTTATGTTTGGTCCATAATGTCCACTGGTTGGTCCGTGGTGACATTGATCTAAAGTGGTTCGGGTTTCTAGTCCAGATACACAACGTCTGATCATACCGTCAGAACATACGTTGAAAAGATAGGGTTCTTCCTAAAATTAGTGTTTGAGGTCAGAGAAGAATTTAATCTTATGTTGGTACATCATTCCTTTTGGTATAATATACCCACCAAATAGTTTGCAAAGTCTGTGAAACATGGTTCATTTCTGGTGTTAATTTCCGTAAGGGTTTCTCCAGGAAAGTTGTCATCAACCTCACTGTCATCACTTGTCTCGTTATTGTCAATCCTAGATAAGTGATCGGTAGCAACATTTTCTGTACCTTTTTTATCTTTGATTTATATATCGAATTCTTGTAGGAGTAAAATCCATCAATAAGACAAGGTTTTGCGTCTTGTTTTTTAAACATATATTTAAGAGCTGAGTGATCAGTATGAAAAATAGTTTTTGATAGGATAAGGTAGGATCTAAATTTATCGAATGCAAAAACGACAACCATAAGTTCTTTCTTGGTTATGGTGTATTTTTGTTGAGCTGGGTTAAGAGTTTTGCTTGCGAAGTAGATTGGGTAAAAGTTTTTACTATCTTTTTGACCTAAGATAGCTCCGACTGCGAAATCACTTGCATCACACATAAGTTCAAACGGAAGATTCCAGTTTGGGCTTACGATCACAGGAGCACATGTGAATTTCTCTTTTAATAATTCGAATGCATTTTGACATTCATCATTGAATTCGAACGTAGTATCTTTTTCAAGCAGCTTAGTTATAGGTCGGGCAATTTTTGAGAAATCTTTTATAAATCTTCGGTAAAAACCGGCATGTCCTAGAAAGGTTCTAACACCTTTGATGTTAGTAGGGGGTGGAAGTTTTGAGATTACGTCAATTTTTGCTTTGTCGACTTCAAGTCCTACGCCGAACACCTTGTGTCCAAGCAAAATTCCTTCCTTGACCATGAAGTGGCATTTTTCCCAATTAAGGACAAGATGAGCATCTTTACAACGCTGGAGCATTTTATCGAGGATATTTAGGCATTTTTCGAAAGAGTTCCCAAAGATGGAGAAATCGTCCATGAATACTTCGACAAATTCTTCAATCATATCATGAAAGATTGCCAGCATGCACCTTTGAAATGTAGCTACAACATTACATAATCCGAAAGGCATTCGCCTATAAGCGTATGTACCGAAGGGACATGTGAATGTTGCTTTTTCTTGGTCCATAGGATCGATAGGAATTTGGAAATATCCAGAAAATCCATCGAGGAAACAGAAATATTTATTTCTTGCGAGTCTTTCCAACATTTGATCTATAAACGGAAAAGGAAAATGATCTTTTGCGGTTGCTTCATTGAGTTTACGATAATTGATGCATACTCGCCAACCCGTAATGGTTCTTGTTGGGACAAGTTCATCATTTTTGTTTGTGACTACTGTAATACCGCCTTTCTTTGGTACACAGTGAATAGGACTGACCCAAGGACTATTGACAATTGGATAAATAATACCGGTATCCAAGAGTTTCACGATTTCTTTCTTAACAGCTTCTTGCATATTTGTATTTAACCTTCTCTGTTTTTGGATGACTGGATTTTTGTCATCCAGAAGTTATATCTTATGCTTGCAGAATGATGGGCAGATACCAAGAATATCTATTGTTTTCCAGGCAAATGCTTCTTTATGTCTTTTAAGGATAGATACAAGTTTGCTTTTGTCTTTAGCAGAAAGTTGAGATGATATGATTACATGAAGAAAAGAGGTTTCTTCTAAAAATACATATTCCAAGTTATTAAGAAGAAGTTTGAGTTCGAGATCCGTAGGAGGTTCTTCGAGAGATGTTTTGACTTTACAATCCGTGTTGATGGTGATTTTTTCAAATTTCGGTTCTTCTTGATCAGACTCAGAGTCATAGTTTTCATTCGAAACCATTGCTATGAATTTATCGAATTCAGAAAATATTTCTTCTTCGAGAATGGTTCCTTCGATGAAATGGAGGATTTTGCTTCCTTCGTCAAGAAGAGCGTCGAAATCTTCTTCTAAGATTTCATCGATAACATCGATACTAAAATAAGTATCATCGTTTGAATAAGAGTGTTTAATGGCAAAGTCGATATTAAAGATCATTCATTCAGTTCCAACTCCAAGATTAAGTTGTTTCTGTTTAACTTGAATTACTGCATCAGTAGTGTGAAGAAAGGGTCGCCCCAAATGAGAGGAACTTTGCTATCTTCCTCCATTTTGAGAATAATGAAATCGGCAGGGAAGGTGAATTTACCAACTTCAACGAGCATATTTTTAGCTATTCCAATAGGATATTGGAATGATCGGTCGGCTAATCTTACGCTCATTTTAGTAGGCTTAAGAGTTTCGAGAGATAGTTTCGCATATAAGGAATATGGCATAATGTTAATGCTAGCACCAAGGTCGGCTAAAGCATTACATGAGAAAGTTTTATTAAAGTTACATGGAATAAGGAAACTTCCTGGGTCTCCAAGTTTAGGTGGAACTCTGTTTTTAAGAACGGCGGAAGTTTCATCGCTTAGGAAAGCGACAAAAATTTACTCGATTTTGTGTTTGTTGCTTATGAGTTCTTTGAGAAATTTGCCATAGTTAGGCATTTTGGATAAAACATCGACAAGAGGCACGTTGATTCGGACGGCTCAAATCATGTCGAGGAATTTTCCGTATTGGGCCTCCATTTTTCTTTTCTAAGGCGTTGAGGATATGGGATCTTTGGTTTGTATGGTTTTGGTAACGGCGTTTCTTTGACTGGTTTCGGGGATTGCGTTTTTTATTGTGGTGTTGATTCATCTTCTTTATCATCGCTATTGAAGTTGAGAGGGTTTTCAAAATTGTTTTGTTGATCATTCGGGTTATCTGGTGGATCATAGGATTTACCACTTCTTGTGAATACGGCATTTACATGCTCATTACGAGATTGCGGTGGTTGATAGGCTTTAGAGTTGTTATGTCACACCCCGCCTAGGCAGAAACACGAGGCGTAACATCATGGATATCATCACAACATAATGGTGTCAACAATAGAGAGAACTAAATGAAATAGATAAGCAAATGAGACACAATGTGTCATGACAATATCTAACACAAGATAAAGGAGTCTTGCATTACGATAGCAAAGTCACACCGCAAGGAAACATAAATCCAAGGGTCTAAACAATCAAATAACAACCAAGTATCAAACAATTCAAATGACTTAAATAAAATCTCTAGGAGAATGATTCCGCATGCAAGCCTACGGTCTCACTAGCCACTCTTCCTAACTTCAACATCCTCAAGATGGTTACCTGAAAATGATGCTTAAAATGTCAACACAAAGATTGGTGAGAGTCATAGGTTTACGACACACAAATAAACGGGTGTGATTGCAATGGTATTGTCTTCGTCATCATCGTAGCAAAGGGGAAATCTTCAAGATCGATTCTTTAGCCGCTTGTTCTTCCGCGATTC
This sequence comes from Tanacetum coccineum, assembly GCA_026074375.1. NCBI lineage: Eukaryota > Viridiplantae > Streptophyta > Magnoliopsida > Asterales > Asteraceae > Tanacetum > Tanacetum coccineum. The sequence goes on from BQNB010011164.1 coordinate 24,204, forward strand.
GCTTTTCTTCTTCCTTTTTTTGTATAACTTGATCAACCAAATCACGTAAGGTTGCCATTTGTTCAATAAGCTTATTTTGAGAATTTAGAAGCTCATTTTGGAAAGTGAAGATTGGATGATTGACGGTATATTGCGGGGGTTGAAATTGGTCAAAACCAAAAGAATTATGATCATAGCAAGAATTTGGCTTCATGGAAGAAATAGTCTTTATTCATTGGTTGACATTGGTTAAGTTTCATGAGGACCCCCGCAATTTTCACAACAAAGGTATTGTTGTGGAAAACTCGGTGAAGTTTGTGGAAAATAATCAAAGTTTTGATTGAAACGTGGGTCCTGATTGTAGACAAACGGGACCAGAGGCTGACAATCGTAACCGTAATGAGAGTCGTTCCCACGTAACTCACGAGAGTATGGTACGTAGTGTGGTTGTGGAGGATGGTTTGCAACACTTGGAGAATCGTTAGAAGAGTACGGAGTTGAAACATTGATTGGTGTTCCATTTCCAACTTTACAGTACAAACCCCAAAAAAAACTCCATCGTATTCATGCAACCCACATCTTTGGGCATGTGCCGAGAAGACATTGTTGTTTGCAAACTTTGCAAAGTTTTATTGGGGTTCATCAATGGTTTTGCATTTTTCATGGATCCGATTAGAAGATTCGGGAACTCTCGGAGGGCAAATTATACGTAATGAGCACCTTTCCCACAAGACTTTCAAGTGCATTGTCGGCAAAAGATTTCCATCTAACGAATCACCGCCACTGTGACAACATATGGTCAATGTGTGGAGGAAATTGGTGAGGGAATTTTCACCGGGGTTCCTGATTCGACTACCGATTGGCTCTCGAGGAGCATTAACAACGTTGGTATTGTCGTCGGATGACTCGGAAGTGTCTTGGAAGTCTTGAAGGACTTCCTCGAATGTCTTTTGTATTAGAGCACATCTTTGACAATGAAAACCATGAATTGGGTCCCCACAATTGAGACAAAAATTTTCAATTTTAAAGGATCGTTGAGACGAGTCGGGTATTGGAACAAGAATCTTGTCTCCAAGACTCCCTTTCGAACAACCACAGTTTGAAGTGTACAAACTTCTCTCAAGCGAGAATTCTTTAATCGCGTAAATTGGATTCAAACGATATTGAATGAGTCGTAAGTGTAATTAAACATGAAGATGGATAAGAAAAGAATTAAATGATACGAAGAAAAAGAAGATTATTTTTGGTTTTTCCATCAATTCACAATTTATTTTAACGGACAAAATGATAAGACAACTTAAACCAAATAATCTACTTACTTCACGGTAACTCTCAAAAAGATAAACGCACAGGTGAGCGGAGGAGTAGGAATAGCGCGAAGCTTATTTCTCCTTTCGGGTCGTAGTTCCTCGGAACAACCCTCCTTATACCCACTTTATAGTTTGTTTAGCTTTTCAAGGTGAGCCGTACGTCGTAAGAGACACAAAAGGCAAGTTTTAAATCTTTTGTTCGAGTTGGGAACCAACAAGTTCACCGGAACTTATTATGATAATACCTCAGTGGAGAATATTATATTTTGGTATTTTACCAATTTGTGAATTTTATTTTCTTTTTTATGGACAATGTTTTTATATTTTTGGTTTTTTTTCTTTGGTTTTTATCTGATAATTATACTAAAAGAAAATGAAAAATATTTTTGTACTTTTTTATATTTTTATAATAAAAGAAAATATTCACAGTTTCAAACACAATTGATCAACGTAACGATAAACGGCTTCACAGCCTCCCCGGCAACGGCGCCAAAAATTGATTGGCTGGATTCACACCGTAAATATATATAATATATAATAAAATATAAAATATATATCTAAGTGTAAAAACCAACAAGATCAATGAAACCGAGAAGTAGTATAGAGCTTTCCCGGGTCGTTTATCCCCAACGAGGCTGGAATGGTAAATCTCGTACAGGTCGAGTGAATTGAGTTGAAGGAAGGAATTGATTTGGATGTTGAATAAGTCAAATTTAAACATATAACAAACAAAAAGTTTAGAAAAAAAACCCCTATAAATTATGAAATTACAAAACTAGAAAACGAGGGACGAATCCCGAACAAAAGGGTGGAAAAACCTTATATCTTTAAAAATAACCTACGGGAAAATTTTTCACTTCTAAACTACTCTAGGGATCAAATAACGAAGAATGAAAAAGACTAGACCGAAAACGGAGTTCGTTTGACCCAAAAACGAGTCAAAACAAAATCCCGTACCCGGACCCGTTCTTTAAACGACAAAAAGTTGTAAAAATGACCCTACGAAAAATTTTATATTTTTCCTACAAACTAGATGACAAAAGAAAATTTTCTAAAAAAGCAAAATATTTTTTTGATAATTTTTGTATTTTTTATGAATTAAATAAACTTTTATCTAAATTTAAATTATAAAAAAATATTAAAAGACTACGAAAAATTCTGAATTTTTTTACAAAAACTGATACTAAAACTGTCCTAAGAAAAAAATAAGAAACCAAAATAAGCTAACGAAATAAGCTTCGAATAAGCTTATACAGCTTATTAGCTGTTTTGGCCAAAACCTACATAAATATGTTAGCCCTTGAGTCTTTAACGAAAAAGACCCAAGGGCGCAGCGGTGAGGGTGTTGGTATAAGGGGGATGTATCGCTTGGTCCCGGGTTCGAGTCTTGCTCACCCGGGCCAAGTGTCTTCCCCTTTTATTTTATTTTTTAAAAACTCTAGGGTAGAAAGTGTAATAAAGGGAAGTAAAGGGTAGGCGGGCAAAATGTCTAGAATTTACACTACAATGAAAACAGTTAACCTTGAACTATCAACTATATACAAAACAGACCCTACGACCTAGCTTATTTTTGGCTTATTAAAAAATGAGATTCAGCTAAAACTTAAAACTACAAACTTGTAGACTAGCTTATTCTAAACAACTTTAATAAAAGCACTTTACACTTTTGTCTACTCAATAAGCTACAAAATTAAGCTTTTTGATTCTGTCACAGAAACTAATGGCTTTAAGAACATCTATTCACATTTTAGCTTGTTTCTAGCTTATTTCTTGATGACAATGAAAAACAAAAGATGCTAATTGTAGATTAAGATGTACACTAAAGGTATCTAAACAAAAATTAGCTGAGTATTAACAAATTTAACAAGAAAATTGAAATGAAAAAGTGTTAGCTTATTATTGAAACTATTTTAAGCTTTTCTTAATAAGCTAAAAAGCTTATTACTAAACCTAAACAGCTGGAGTTTTGAATATAAGCTATCCTACTTAACTTGAATCAACCTAGGTAAAAGGTTTTTATCAATTCCAACAAGAAATTAAAATTTCAAAATGAATTAGGCTAAAATTTAAACTGCTGCTAGACTACTTTTGACAGGACAAATAAGCTAGATTTGAAGCTGATAAAAGAAACTTAAGTGCTTATTTTTAAGAAACTATAGTGAACTATGGAAATGCGTAAATTAACTTTCTAACTATAATCACTAAGGCTAAATGATACTAAAAACTTTACTTTTTTTTTTTAGCAAACAACAGTTTTATCCCTGTTTGTGGCTGATGCAATTGCGAGGAACAATAAAAAATTGCAGGCTTAGTTCTCTTCTTAGAATGGACTTAACTACTCATTTCATGTATAAAAATGTTCAACTAACACTAAGTTGCCTTCAAAATGCTTTGAGTGGACTATGAAATATAAAAACTCATTAACTCTCAAAATGCCCTGGTGCATTGAAGACCTTTTACAATCTTAAACTTTGTAATTCTAAACAATAGCTTATAAAACAACTTTTCTAAACTTAGTAAAATGGCTAAACACAGCTAGATGAAAGAATTTGACAGGATTCACTTGACTTTAGGAGTCAAAAACAGCTTTAACCAAACACTCCCTAACCAATGCTGTCAAAACTAAGAATGACTTAAAATCTAATTAAACTCTAAAACTGACAAATCCTTATATCCACTCTACTCAATACTAACCTATTTTTCAAAGCTATTTGAGCTATTAAATCTATAGCTTATTAAGAAAAATAAGCTAGTTTCTCTACTAGCTTATCCTATGACTATTTATGACAGGATTGACAAGTAAGGTCTAACTTGATTTTAAACTAAGTAAACTTAAAGCTATCATATCTATAAGCTGACTAAACTAAATGAAACAGTATTTAAACATGAGAATTTAAAAGAAATAAGCAATTTGAAATAAGCTGTGAATTTGCTTAAAATGAAATTAAGAACATAAAACCTGAAATTGTGTCTTTGTCTCAGCACTTAGCCACTCTTGTAGAGTGAGTGGCTCAAAACAAACACCTAATGGCTCATAGCCTCTAAACCTTTGAGCATTCAAGGCTCAATAAGATTCTTAACGCTTATTAAACCTTGTAGCTTCCAATTGATCAAATGCCTCAAAGTGTCATGCTTTGACTTAATATTGAAACTAAAAGAGTAAATGAATGCTTAAAAACACATTGACTGAATTTGAGGCTTATGAACAAGAATAAGCTCAACAAGAGCTTAATGAGATGAGTAGTTTAATGGATGTTTTAGATGAAATTGGCTTAAAATTGAAAACAAAGAACACTTAAACTTGAAAACTGAAATGATATTACTCAAATGATGGAGTACAAGCTTAGAGAATAAACGTACAAGTACTTAAAGCTGCTGTCTAAAAGACTTGAAATAAAATTGCTTAAAAATGAGAAAATACAAACTGAAAATTTAACTAAAAAACTAACTACCTCATTTTCTTCTATCTTCTTCTTCTTTTATAACTGAGAAGCTCCTTTGTTGTGTGAGAGGGGGAAAACAAACAATCTTGGCCCTTCAATTCTTCAAAAAGCAAGCTCGGTCGTCGATATGAGCCTAGGGGGATGTGAGATTGCCAATGGGGACTAGGGTTTAAGTGGAGGACGGGGGGGGAGTCCGGGAGAGTATTGACCATGGGAGGTTTTTTGGAGTGCCAGGGTAATATTTTTAAAAGGGTTTTGGCAAACCCGTGAGTGGGTTTTGGGTGTATGGAATTTGGCGGGAAAATTGGTTTGTATAGGTTGGGGAGACATAGAGTGTAAGTTTAGGGTTTTGGCAAGGTTGGCCCCTCTAGGATATATGAGCACTTGCAACCATGGTCCTTGTGTTTATAACCTTTTTGGGGACTTGGCAATTTCAGTCCCCAAAGGTTATATTGCCTTTTGCATTAACCGTCCTTGATGGTACAAGTTATAGGACTTGACATAATAAGCCCTTGGAGTACAACTTTGGTTAAATGGCAATATGGCCCTTCTCTTCTTTTCTCCTCTTTTCTTTTATAAATATAAGTTTAGGGATTTATAATTTCAGTCCCTAAACTTATATTTGGGTGAATAGTGCCCACATTTTCCCGATTGTTTTAACTGTCACAGGGTAAATTTGTTTTAAACTTTTAAATAATTACACGTTCAGTCCCTGTGGTTTTTGAATAATAAGCCAAGATATCCTAAGTGTAATATAACTTTTGTTTTTGGTAGGAATGGCCCTTGTACTTTGATAAAATGTTAATGGGCTTAGGATTGGGCTTTATTTTAGGCTTGGAATAGGTTTTTGGTATCCGGGTATGTTCTTTAGGGTTTTAAGGCCCATTAAGGTTTTAGGGACCAATTGTGAGATTTTCTGAAACTTGGAGGACTAAAGTGGATTATTTTTGGGTTTTATCTTTTGTAGTTGACCAATGTTTGACTTTCCTTTGACTGTTTGACTGAGGGTTGACTTTTCTTTGGCTTTGCTTTTGGCTTTTGTGCACTCTTTCATTCTCGTGTCCGTGCTTGCCCGTTTTTGACGGTTTTCTTGTGATTTTTGATATATTCGTACCTGCACCTACAAAACACAAAAACAAGTATATTTTTGCCATTTTTCACTGTGTTTTGGGTTTAATTGGGTTATTTTAGGCAATAACGAATATGTGTATTTTGCACATATCATTACATTTTAGATCCTTGAGTTTGAAAAGTGGCAAAATATACCCTTGGGGTTTGCACTTTTACGTGTTTGATCCTTTAAGTTTAAAAGATATACAAAGTAAACCTTATACTTTGGAAAGTGACATAATAGACCTCTGTAGTTATAACTTTGATAAAATGACATTTTTAGTCGTTTTAGTTATAAGTTTCTGAAAGTTACAATATATACCCCTTGCATGGATTATAATTACAAAACATGTCCAAATTGCAATGGAAACTTATTTTAACATTTCAATAGACATTTATAAGTTATAATAAACTAAAACATGAATATTTAACACAATGAAAGTTTAGAATAATAATTCGTTAAGCTAGGAAGCAAAACGGGTCAAATTAGGGTTTCAAAACGTAAACGCGTGGGTTTTAAGTTAAAATTCCTTCATTAATCAATAAAGTGGTTATTTTAACATTAGTTAAGCATGATAGGATAGATTATAACAATATTTAATCATTATAACATTTAGTTTTAATAAAAACATAAAATTAGGGTTTTGGGTGTACGGTTTTGGATCAAAATAGAAAATTTGCATGAATTGAGTTATGAAACTTTAACAAGAGTATATTTATGATCATATGACCATTATAAGAGTGTAGTAGCAGAAGTAGAATCCTTAGAACCTGGGTTTGAGCTTATAGCTTGAAAACGGGTCGAAATCGGGACTTTTAGCTTCATACGCCTAGAATAATAACTCTCGGGCTTCTTTTCTTGGTTTCTTTTACTTCACTTATGTTCTTGGGACTTATTAGGATCTCTTAGAATTCATATTGAGAAAATTATTGATGCTATGATGGGTTATAGAGGAGGAAGTGAGGGATGAGTTCAAATGAAGAGTTTATGCTCCTATTTATAGTTCAAATGAGTTTGGAGGCTATGGTATGTTATGTGACCAGGACAGGACATGTGTAAGGACTAGAGGGTGATGAGGAGAAGCTATATGATGTGTTGTTTGATCTAGAAAGTAGCTTTGTGGTGTTGGATGGTCCTTGTGATGTCGTGGTTTAAACAAGAAGAAACAAGAGACCATGTCCAAATTTTAAAATATAAATGATGAAGATATTTGTTGTAGAAGGTATGTAAGCTGCTTATGAAGGTGAGGTTCTTGTCATGGAGGTGCTTGTTTGCAAAAAGAAAGCTTAAAATGGGTCAAAATGAAAGAAACTAGGTTTTGTGTTCATTAGGGCTTATTTAGGGTTTTCAAGCTTGTAATTCATATAAATTTGATCAATAATGATGGATTAATGTTTGTAAGGATTGTAATAAGGATTAATAACAAGAATTGATAGGTGGTTCGGGTTTAAAATGGGCAAAAATGAGTAAACAGGTCCAAAGTTCCAATTAGGGCACAATTAGGGTTTCTTGGATTCAATTTGCATATAGTTGAAGTAAAATGATGAAATGATGATTGTATATGATTGAGAATTTTGTAAATTAAGTTATTACAACTTATTTGAGTATGGGTTTAAGTTTACAATGGATAAAAATGAAGAAACAGGTCATGGTTTAGTATTTTGCTCGGGTTAAGGTTTCTGACTTTTGTATTAGGGTTGTGAGTGTAAAAATGTGTATGAAAGTTTATGAATAGAATAATTAGGGTTTACACATTATATATTGAATGTATTAGCTTGTACAAAAGTGGTGGTGAAGAAATTGAAGGTAAAACAGAGGTAAAACGGCTATTTTGGATATCATGCATTAATGACTTGTATATTATGCTTTAAAAGCTTGTACTTGACTTGTAGGGAGTTTATATTTCAAGTTAAATGTTATATTACTTGTACATATGCTTTAGTAGCTTGTACATTCACTTTAGATATTAAATCCTTGTGGAATTAGGGTTTAGAGGTATACGCTAACGGTTTAAAGCCCGTTTTGATATAACGTTACGAATGGTACATTATAGGAATAATGTACTTTGTAATAAGGATATGATGATATTGACTTGACATATTGTGATGTTTGCTTGACATATATGAAGACAGGATGATATAGATAGGTTGCGTGAGCTCGTCTACTTTAGTTATGTAAGTTACATGACATATTGAGATATTGACAATGCAAGTAATGTAATAAAGCAAAAAATTCCCTGTATAATTGTGATCATAGTAAAATAGGTTGATGAAAATTCTTGGGTTGTTATATCCTTATATTTTTCGTGGGTTTTTCTTTATGAAAATCTATGTTTTCCACGCCCACGTCCTCTAAAATACTTTCCTTTACTTTCGTGTCATGTGAACATCAATTTCTCTTTACTGTCCACTTGTTTACCTTTCTTATACTTAATCCTTTCTTCATATGTCTTGAGTCTTCCAATTGCTTCTTCCATTGTCATTTCACTTAGATCAGAATATTGCTCTATTGATGCAACTATTTACAGATACCTTTCGGGTATAACATTTAATAGTTTTCTTACTATTGTTTGATCTCCTATTGTGTGCCCTAGACTAGCTGCTTTGTTTACTAGAGTTGTTAGTTTTCTAGTAAAGGCATCGATTGTCTCGTCTTCTTTCATGTGTAACCACTGGATTCCCTTGATTTTGTTGTGCGAAATTAGGGTTTTGTAAAAATTGGGGATCTTAACACTCGTCTAAAATTTGGGCATTTGTGGATAACCTGAATTAATTAATGATTCGATTGAGGATGCGATTCTTGTTTCTTAAAAAATCAGGTGTGTTCGTTCCCTTTTTTGATGATTTGATTTTGTCCTTTGATGATGACTTATGTTATCCTTTTGATGTGGTTTTTCTGTTTTGAATCTGTTTTTGGATATGATGTTCTTAAATAAGAACTAGAACTTTTAAAAATGTGAAACCCTTTTTTGTTGCCGTATGATTTAAACACGGGAGTGATTAATCGCCGGGTGATAGGAAAGTTGGATTCAATCGGATTTGCAAAGTTTTTTTTGCTGAAAACGAAATGATTTTTATTGAATCAAAAAACAAGAACAAAAAAAATTGGTATATGATGATTTTGGTTTGTAACTAAACAAGCTCTGATGCCAAATGTTTGCCCCAACCGTATGGATCTATGGTTTTAAACTTAGTCATGATATACCAAAAATATGAAATAAACTTAGTTTCGAATAATCTGTCATCAAGTATGATTGTTTACATATCTTGTTTTATTTATATAAAATGAAGAGGTACGAATGAAAGGGTGTGATGGTTCGAATGAACCAACAGGCGTAGCCTTTTCTTTGTAACTGCCAAATAACTGTTTTTAACTAACTTATAACTACTTTCATAACTGCTTTTATCTTCCAGTAGATTGGGATTAACCCAACACTAATATCATCATTTTTTTTATAGAAACTGCAATTGGTGTTTGTTCGTGGGTGACTTTTGAAGATGTAACCAAAACTCTTAAAGACACAAAGTATAGAATATCAATGTTGGAGGAGAAAGATGCTACAGGGAAGGAAGATGGCACCATTGTTGGTTAGTAGCAAGCTTGGCAACATATTGGTTTACTGTAAAAGACAAGAGTTTAAACATAACAAAAAAGCTGCAAAGTTGAGGAGTTCAAACATAACAACATAGTATTGGTTTACTACAAAAAGCTGCAAAGTTAAAGTTTGGAAAAAGGGTGCTTCAATTTTTTCATCCATGATTTCTGTAGCTAGTTAATTGTTTTGGTGATTTTTGAAAAGTTATTTTTTCAACGCTTCTTTTAGTCAAATATTATAACTCTTTCATCTTTCTATCTTGTGTAGTTTTTGGGTCTCGGATGGTTTCTTTGAATACATATGAATGGTGACAATGTTGAGCATTTTTCTCATATGGGATCTGATCTTTTTTGCTCATAAGAAGTGTCATCGTGTATTGCTCTTGTGGTTGCCTCCACTTCCTCATTCGGATACAATCACGATTTTAATTCCACGTCAGCTCATTGGGCATCCTTGTTACGTTTTTGTGAATTTAAATGTGCTCATGTTTCTGATTATGCAAGGAACTAATAAACAAATGACAATTCTATTCTATAAAAAAAATATAAAGACTGTTGTGAATGGGAGTAGAAGTCACATAAGGTCCAAGAAGAGATAGATATGCTTTTTAACCAGTCATTATTTGTTAGGTTTAGCTTTGCTGCAATTTACAAGTGTTACTCAATATAAGTAGTGTATCAATCACTAAATGATGATGTCCTTTGGCTGTAGAGAATAGGAATGAGTAAATTAAACATGTATTTGTGGAAACAGGATTTAAAAGAGTTTTGGGAAAAATATTAGGGTTTATGTGTGTGAATTTTGTAAGATGAAAGGATTAATTAGTTGATATAGTGTGTAAAGGGGATTGATATAATCGGCAGGGAACAACGATTAGACCTCTGTCACAAGTTCTATTATAAGAAATCTTAACTATCAAAATCTTCATCTTTACTTCTATCTTTAGTCCCGCTTTCAACCCGCGAATCATCTTGTTTTTGAGCTTTCCTTCTAGCCGATACATTATATATAGAGGCTGCATATATAAAACTGGTATGGATTAGAACAAGTGAAATATCTAACTTTGTTACTTATGGGAAAGTAATGATGTGTAATAAATGATCAGACTACTTTAGTTATCAGAATTTTACCTGCAAGGGCTGGTGGAATACCACCAAGAGTGAATTCATCAAGAAGTGTGTCCGTCCTTGGTATTCTTGCTCTCACACTGATACACAGGGACTAGGAAAGCTACTTGGTTTTTGACCCTTTTCATAAATCCTCTCCCTTAGACAGTTTCTATCAGCACTTTTGTTTAGGCCGTATGCAACTGCAGCTGCTGTTGGCTTATTAATCAGACACAAAACATTGGGGCATGTTAGAGTACCAACATCCTTTGTTGCCTGTCATTGTTTATCATTGAATCTTTCGTTCCAATGTACGCCTCAACAGTCTCTTTTAGGTTCTATAATATCATAAAAGACATTTCTTCAGCAGAAATTTCCTTGTTTATTTCATTGTGTTTGAGCAGCACAATGATTGGCTTATTGGAAGACCCTTCTACTACCTTAAAAGGCCATGATTTGATTTCCTCCTGCACTTGACTATCACTGAATCTACTTCCCACTAATCGCTTAACATCTAAAAACATTAAATAGTAAATGTACATAAATTAGACAAGTTTTACATAACGGGGTAAACATATGATTTTCTTATGATTTTTGTATGCAACTTGCTGATCAAATCAACTTACCATAAATGGTGTTAGTAGGCTTAAAAGATGGGAATAGGCATAAGAGTAATGTTGATTAGATAGTTATTGTTGGTGGGTCGACTCAGATTTTCAAAGTAAAATGATATGGATGAATTCACTCTTGGCAAGCTAAAGTAGCATTGAGTTTCTCTTTTCGTTCTCAAGCTACAACTTTGCTTCAATGTAAACTCCTTCCAATGAATTTATGTTGCTCTTTTAATTTGTCGTTACATATGTACCAAAATATAGAAGCAAATTAGCCAAGGCTTTAAGACGATCTACACTCACGTATACACGAATACTTGTCATAGTTGAGGTTAAAGAGACAACTAATCAAGACAATCAACCTAAACGCATCATATGACAATCAATAGGCAATTTAGAATATAAATCAGATACCTCTCATTCTCCTCAGATGTTGTTGTTGTGGCTGTGGATGTGGTTCTTTCATAGCATGGTAATTTGTAGGTCAATCAATATCATTTTAAGGAATTCGTTACACAACTAGTGCCAAACAAAACACACTATTACGTCTAAGTATATTTACACAACTAGTGCCAAATTAAACACTCATCATCTTTAACAGAATATTTTCAGACAATAAAAAATCATTTGACATGGTGCTAGTTTTCTACAACGGACTGGGTGAGCAAAGTAATATAACTTTCTTCTAAAAGTGATTCTTCCTTGTAACAAATTAACGCTACGCTAATACCTTGTAGTCCCATCATTCACCATCGTTCTCCCGTGATGTCGAGAAAAATACTACGTGATTTTCTCTCCGTTAATCATCGGTCCACATCTCTAGCTTCCATTAAAAATATTACTTGATGACAATTCAAAAAGTTATAAGCAAATGAGAGTACTTCCTTTTGCTTTCAGTGACATAGAGAATCTTAATGGTGCCAATATGTTCCTTTATGGCTAATATCTGAAATTCAAAAATATATTTAAGTGACCAAATGAGTAAAATCAATATCAAATACAAACCAGAAACATAAGAAGCCTTATTTTTTAATTACCATAATGCCAATCTTACAAACCACCAAAATTTGAATTTCTCAAATGTTGTTGGTAACATGTTCAAAGTTAAAGTTCCATGAGAATTAGCATCCTAATGCATCAAACAAATAAATAACATTCAACACATGTCTACATAGTTAGATTTTAATTTATTTGGTCAATTCATAAAAATCATGTAAGAAATTAAATTCCATCAAAGTCAATGATAAGTTCCAAGATTATGAACTACAAAAGTAGCCAAAGCAATTTCCAAATCCAAGATCCAAAAACCATGGAACACCAAATATGAGATTCCATATTTAGCTACAATTTATAATACAAATGTGAGTTACCTCAATATGCCATGGGTGCGTACACTTGAAGGATTTATAACTTGTCAAACAAAAACCCAGATTGATTACTCATTATAAAATATGCGTAACTTTTCATAATAACCGAATCCGGAACATAAAAAACATAACTTTTATTTTAATACAATTAGCTAATTAACACGAATAGTTTGAAAAATTCACATACTAAAAATTAGGGGGTGAGGGAATGACTCACTGTAGTAAAAAATGACAATTAGGGAGCAGTGGTAGTGATGAGAGGGTGGCAGAGTCAAAGCTACCAGAGAATGTGGGTGTAAGATTTTAAAAAATGGGTAAAAGATTTTCTCGAAGGGCACGCCTTTTGACCCTTATGACCCTTTCTCTGTGAGTGTAAGATCTAATGTTGAAAATATATTGAAAAAGATAAAAGGAGGAAAAAGAAACTGCACAAAATTTATTAGACGATTAGGTTATGGCCAAAACCCAGTTGTGGGCTTAGGTCCATTAGGTTTAGGGTTAGCTTATTTATCAAGCCATATTCTATTATAAATAGACATGGGATTATATTATATAATGACACAAAAACACAAATGATAATATCATTCTATTGTTATTTTACATGGTATCAAAGCTCTAGGTTAAATCCTTCAAGAAAAATTGCTATCCTCCGGTCATCGGCTACTTGCCGGTGATTCAGAGGGATTGCCTTTATTCTCGCTTTATTGTTTTTTAGGATTTTGTTTTTCGTCTACAATTCATAAACCTTAAACCCAAGCCGTCAAAAAAATTGAGTTGCCTTCCATTAACTTTTTTTTTCTTCATCATCTATTTGTTTTCATTGTCGAAGATCATTGTCGTTGACAACAAAGTTGATCATTAAATTGCCACTCCCTTCTAAAGGCAAAGCAAGCCATGATGTAAAAAAATATCATCAAGCAAAGAAGGATGCTGCAAGCAATAAACAACTATACCGCCAAATGCAATTATACTTCCGCTCAAACAAAAAAAAAGATGAAAAAAGAAGAAAAAAGCGACTTTCAACATTTATTACAGTTTGACCGTCCAGAATGCCGCCGTTCAAACTGTGGGGGAGTATTAGATGATTAGGTTATGGCCCAAACCCAGTTGTGGGCTTAGGTCCATTAGGTTTAGGGTTAGCTTATTTATCAAGCCATATTCTATTATAAATAGACATGAGATCATATTATGTAATGACACAAAAACACAATCGATAATATCATTCAATTGTTATTTTACAAATTTAACATATATTAGTTCCCGGTAGAGGTGTAAAAAAACCTCTTCATGAACCGAACCGGGAAATAAACCAAAATTGGCTTTTTTAAACTGATTTTTAACTGGTTTTCCTCAAACCTAACTGGTGGTTTTGTAACCGATTTAACAAAAATCGACTGGACCGGTTTGTAAACCGGTTAAACTTAACTGAACTGGTTACATAAAAACCAGTTAAACCGCTTGACTAACCTAACCGGTTAAACATTTTCAATATGAAAAACCAGTTTTTAAACTATTCCTAATAACATATGACAACCTATTCCTAGTATCCTAATAGACTATATTTCAACAGCTTACGCATAGTAAATATCTTATAAGGATCTACACTAGTCTTAGCACTACCAAAACATGGGGATTAATCAACCGGCAACTAGAGTATCCAAATAAATGATAATTAAACAAGAAAACATGCATCAATACAATAATAAAATCATAACGAGGCTAGCACTGATGGTGCTTAGCTACCCATGCTAAAGATTACACAAGAAACAACAAAAAAGACCATGGATTGATTGAACATTATAATTATTGCAAACTTTTTGATGAATGAATAATAAAAATAAGGTTAAAAGCAATTCCTTCCTTGGAATGATGGTGAATGGAACTAAAAAACATCTCCTAGAGAAGCCCTAGTCTTCACTTCTGAGTCCTGTCTACAATGAATCACCAAAACAGAACAAATAGGGCGTGTATTTATAGGTTTGTACCAGCTACGACGTATCCATAAGTGATGAGCTATGCCATAGTTCTTCAATTTCACGTATCCTTCCTTTGTTAACAATAGCTACAATGTAGCCTAAGGGGAGAAGCTACGCTGTAGTTTCTTCTAATGTAAAATTCTTCCAACAACTACGGCATAGTCCCAATGGGTCAACTACGTCGTAGTTACTATTGATCCAGGATTACTTGGTTCGGGTTGACTACGGGCTATGACATAGTCCCTTCGATTCAACTACGCCATAGTTTTCACCTAGAATATCTCCTTTGAGCATTTTACATCACGCACCTTCCATTTCTGCGTCTTTGTACTCCAAAGCTCATATTTTCCTAAAAGCGAAATATGAAACAATTAAGTTTATATTTCTATAGAAATATAACAACTAGGAGCATTTTGTAAGGGATTTTGACATTAAATAGTGTAGACTATTTGATGTTATCAGCAACTAAATGAGGGTTTAAATGTCGAAAAATGGGATTGTCGACATTAAATAAGTCTATAGGATAGTTAGGAACATAATGACTAAACTAGATACCCAATTTCCGTAAACAACACGATAGAGATCATAGGAATTAGAGTTTAGGTTTCGAGTACAAATTGAACGTAATGATATTAGATCCACTATATAAAACGAGCATTAGACATTGTACTAGGAAATGGAATCATAACATTAGTAGAGAAATAACTAGATTAACATGTTTTCTCCTCTTGAAAAGTAAAACCAATTTTATTGCTTTATTTACCTTCTTTCATTTTAGTTAATTTAACAACATTAAAACAGTAACAAATAAAACTCATAATTTAGACCGCCTATTAGCTCTTGGGAAGGACCTCGAATTTACCAATCCTAAACTATACACTACCGAGTACTCTACCCGTTAGTGCAGTTGTAGATCATAGGTATGCGGGTAATTATAAATTCAAAACAAGATCTAAGGTAGTTTTTTGGCAAGTGAATCAAAAGCTTCTTAATTTGTGGTTTTGTTACGGTTGTTTCAAAAAGATCTGCTACTGCCAAAAAATGGTTTTGATGGATTCGTTTGAATAAGAATTGTTGTTCTAATATATCAACTGAAAGATTTATTATCATCCTAAAAGTTGAGCAAGTTGTTATTGTAGTTAGCTACGTTCACTATTAAGATAAATGTAGCTGTTTGGATTCAGTGGATCCAACCTTTACCTGCTGCATCATTTTAACTGGAGGATGATTCGTTTCTATCAAAGTGTTTATGGTGATGTTGCTAACAAAATGCCCTAGTTGGATGCAACCGCTGTTTGTTCATGATACAATAACTGATCTTTGGCATAGGTATCCTTTGTCATCCAATTATTAACACATTATTCGGTTTTGTCTATAGGCTATCCAAGAAATGTCAGCTGGGTGCCGTAATGTTGGAGTGAGGAGGATGGAAGAAATCAATATAAAGGCTCTATATAATGCTTGAAGGAGGTTTCAGGTTAAGAAGTATGTCCATGTTGATAAGTTACCTCTAGAAGGCTTTCACACATTGGTGCAAGTTGCGCAAGCCTAGACCAATAAATGTCAAGGGTTTGAACTTATAGTGGTTTAGTTGTACTACTACGTTGAAGTAGAAAGAAACATGGGGAAAACATAGCTAATATGAAGTGAAAGTATATGATGTCGATATTAAACTGCGTTTATACTTGGATCTTTTGGTAGAACCTTTCCCGTCGGATGAAAAGGCTCGTGAAGACGCGCACTTCCTAGAAACAGCCTACCAATGTAAGTCATTATCGATGCGAGGATGCTTTGTTTACAATTGGTGCACTTCCTGACAAGCAACTTACAATTCATTGTTGTACTTACAATTTTGTGTTTTATGTTATCTTAGAATCCGTTGTATTGCCTTTTGTATTGTATGGACTAAATTTAAATTCCTAATTGGTAAGAATCTAAAAATTCTAAAAAGCGATGAGGGTTCTTAGTATTTTTTTTTGCTTGGTATAATGGATTTATGGATATGTGTTTGTGTTTGATTAACCTTCGTGGTAAGTCTCATATATAATTATAGGTCCTGATTTTATGTGAACTTCTATTTCTTACTAGACGTGTACCTGCGCATGGCGGCGGAAGTTCCTGACAGCAACCTAGTTTCCGGTGGCGATTCCTAGTGACAGCTTCAAAAAGTAACTAATTACTAACCGAAATTTATATTTCAAGAAATGAACAAATTTCGTGATTGGAGAAAAAAAGATACTGTTAGCTTTGTTGGAGTAAACAATACTTCTTTCAAATTAATAAAGGTCAAATCTTGTGAAAGAGGTCATATATAAAGGATTGAATCTGTAACAAGCCACGAAAGTGAAAAACCTTAAAAAATTCTATTATTAATGTTTGTAACAAATTTAGCATATTTAAGTGGCAGATTTGAATGCATTAAATGACCATATTTAATTTGATCATGTAACCACTAATTTCTACAATTATAGAGACTAATTATGGAAGAGATTAATGAGCCCATTAATCTCTCATAATTTCCATTGACTATAGTTTGGGTAAATCCCGTATAAATAGGGATCACAATTACATAGAAAAATACACAGAAACATAAACACATAGAAGCTGCCACTAGGAATCGCCGCCGGAAACTAGGTTGCTATCACGAATTTTTAGAATTTTTAGAATTTTTAGGTTCTTACCAATTATGAATTTAAATTTAGTTCATACAATACAAAAGGCAATACAACGGATTCTAAGATAACATAAAACACAATGTATACTCCTTATAAAGGAGATTTGGGATTCTCTTGAAAAGTTGAAAGTTGAAAAATGTACAATCCTTGGAAACTAAATGTACAAGCCACGAAAGTGAAAAACCTTATAAAGATTCTACTATTAATGTTTGTAACAACTTTAACATATTTAAGTGGCAGGTTTGAATGCATTAAATGATCATATTTAATTTGGTTATGTAACGACTAATTTCTACAATTTTGAAGACTAACTTGGGTAAGTCCCCTATAAATAGAGATCATAATTACATAGAAAAACACAGAGAAACATTAACACTTATTAGTTGATTTTCTTTAACAATCATGAAGTCACAAATGTTTCAATTTAATTGCAAGAAGTAATCCACCGTATCAGCATTCAGTGGTAATACTAGTATCAAGTTCAAGGTAAAGTCTTTTTATCATTTCTTTACTTTATAATTATTTTATCATGTCTTTTATGATGGTAGAATCTATGTAATGAAACAATTTGTAAGAATCTTGAGATAATAATTTATGTACTTGCATGATGTTCTTGAACCGTAAAAAGCGAAACTTTTGACGCTGTAGTATTAAACAAAACATTATTTCATCTTCTTCGTATATTTATCTCCAATTATTTTTAAAAAAAAGCCTGAAGGACCAAAACATATTTCAATGTTCGTTGCTAAAACTATTGGTGGTGGTGGTGTTGGCAGATGGAATTAATGGTGGCTAAAAGTGGTGTAGGTGGTGGTGGTGTTGGCGGCTAAAAGTGGAATTGGTGGTGATGGCGAGACGTGGTGGTGGTTGATTGGTGGTGGTGTTGGTGGCCATAATTAGTGGTGGCAATGGCTTGTGAAGAAGACGAGGGCATTTTAGTCATTTTATATGACAGGGATAGACGTAATTATATATAAATGATGATTTGACCACAAACATAATGAGTTATAACATACAATAAATAAAGTATTTCGATTCTTGAAATCACATTGGTTGAAGCTTAAAATTATGCGCTATGAATAGATCTCATGCTTATATCTGTTGTGTTCAACAACAACTCAATATCGACGGCAATGCTCGTACACGGTTGAGGTGGGACATTTTGCCCCATGATATCAAGAGGGTGAGACATTTTGATTTATGCAACATTTATTTGTAAATTTACTATCTCACTAGTGTCTCATGTTAGTTTTGAGTAGGATGCGGCAATTGACCGGTTTAGATAAATTGTTTAAATACATTTTGAGATGTATGGTATGTATGCATGAGTGTAATACCAATAGCTTGCAGTCCGAAACACCCTCAAGAAGTTGTTAATTAATGATTGTGTTTGCATATTTGGGACATTGCTTCTTTATTTGTAGAAAAAGGCCATCATTGTAAGCCGTGGTTGCACAAACAAGGAGAAAATTGCAGAGACAAGTGATGGTATGAAATCTCTTACTTTACTTTACTATAACCAACACATATTTAACTTCATTGCACTTTGGCAAAATACCACACTTTACATTTGTTATAAAAAATCATTTAATTACCCGTTACAACATGTATACTTTGGATTATGGGAGTGATTGAATGGGAAATTTGAGATTTAAATTTAATAGGTGTTTGATAAATGCATCAAAACATACTTTTATTAAGGGCTATTTAATAAATATAATGTCATTTAATGTAAAATTATTATTGTATCTAGATATTTAATGTATGAGATTCGAATTTTGGATACATAAGTTAGATTTACTCAAAGGATTTTCATTATAAGCTGCCTACTCAAATAGCAATAACATTCCATAACTCCGAGTCTCCGAATGCTTTTGTTTGTCCAGTTGGGTCGAATGAGAAGGTTGAATCAGACACTAAATCTGAAACGGAGACCCAAACTGGCATTAGTTTATTAAGTCCTCATTTTGATTAATTATTTGATTTATATGTTACTGATGTTCATTCATTTGTAGGATTGATATGGTTTATGACGAAGTATATGGAAGACCAAGCACTTTTCCACATGCTTTACGTATGAATAGTAATAATCTTTCCTGTTTAGTAGGAATAGTGGTGCACATTTGTTTGTTTAGGATTTTATTATAAATAGAATATCTAGTAGTTAGTTGTAAGTTGTATGAGTTTCCCTTATTAATATAAAGCATCGAAACCAAACTTGCGGTTTTGATTGGTGCGACCGTAGTGTGAGTCTGGCGTTAAGGGGCTGATAACCTACACGTGGTATCAGAGCTAGGGGGCTGATACCTGATGTGTAGTAAGAAATAAAAGGTTGATTGCAATCTACGTAATCAGGCAACGAAGGTTACAGAAAGTTATATCAAGTTAGCAAGCAAGAAGGTTGTCACATAGTCTGTAGCAAGTAGCAAGCAAGACAATGATAGCAAGTGGAAAGTTTCATGTTTGTAGCAAGTAGCAAACAAGAAACAATCGTAAGAGAGTCAGCAAGAAAGAAGCAAGAAGCAAGAAGCAATGAAGAAAAAGAAAGCAAGTAGAAAAGGGTGACGAACAACAAGAAAGAAAAGAACGCAGCAGGAAGCAAGAGAAGTTTAGAAAGAACTTTGAGCAAGTGGATCCCATAATAAGAGGTGTTCTTAGGGGTGGACGAATAATGAAAGATGGAGTCTCGGATCAAGCATGTAGTGGTGATCACAAGAAAGCAAGTAGCAAGGATTGTTCATTTGTATGTACGTGGTTACGTAAGAAAGAAGAGAAGCAAAGTACGAAGATACTGAGCAGGTAGTATGTGACCAAGAACGCAGGAGCCAAGACCGTGAAAGGCATCAAGATTAAGGGGGTAAATGTTAGGTTTAATCTTGATGGGTCAATTTACGAGTCGGGTATTTGTTAGTTTGTATTTTAGTATTTAAATAAAATAAAGGGTAAATGATCATGGGATGAATTAGTCATTGGTATGACCGAGTATTATGGAAGACCAAGCACTTCTCCACATGCTTTACGTATGAATAGTGGTGCACATTTATTTGTATAGGATTCTAGTATAAATAGAATATCTAGTAGCTAGTTGTAAGTTGTATCAGTTTCCCTTATTAATATAAAGCATTGAAACCAAACTTGTTGTTTTGATTTGTGTGACCGTAGTGTGAGTCTGGCATTAAGGGGCTGATAACCTACAAGGTTTAATCAGACACTAAATCTAAAATGGAGACCCAAACTGGCATTAGTTTATATGTTACTGATGTTCATTCTTTTGTACGATTAATAGGTAAAAATGAAAAACATGCCTTGCTGAATGAGGTGATTAATTTGTGGCTAAGTGTTCAGGTGTATAGAGTCAAGCTCGGGAAAGATATTAAAAATGCCCCTGAACATTACATGGCAAAACTGAATCAAGTTTTGGATCCTCTATTAACCTCAAAAGATATCCCTGAACAGGTCAAGGTCCTAGTTCAGTTGCTTTTAATATTTGTAAAACTCTTCTCTTCTTCAAAGAAGACAAACAGCTAATTGGTATGGATACTACTATATCTCAAATGAGAAAGGTAATACGATTTTCTTAACAGAATTTTATAAGATTCGATGTATAATTGCATGTTAAGTTTTTATTCAATGATTTATAGTTTACTATGGCTACATTTATATGTAGAAACTCCCTATATACTTGCCTCACTAGTTATAGGTAAATTTTCCTGTTCTTGTATGATATGGGTTAATTTAGATTCTTATGGTGTGATAACTTGTCTTCAAGTTCAGGGACTCAAATTGTATTTTCTGTAACAGTACAAGACTGGTAGTGTCTTTTATGTGTTAGTTATGGAGTACTTTTGGTATGTTTGTAGTATCAAGATTGAAGATCCCAAACTAAAGTAGAGTATTCTTTGGTCATATTTGGTAATGACATTTAACAATAGAGAATTTCTCTTAAATTATTGATTCCAAAAAGATGAGAGGTATTTTAATTCAGATTCCAGCAATTCATCAAGCCCTTATTAAGCAATTGGAGGTAACAAATACACATACTACTTCTCATCTAACTTGAATACACCAATTGATGATGACTATCAAAAGGCCGGATAAAGGTATAAAAAATGGTCTTTTTCACTTTTGAAATGATTGTATAAAAAATTGAGTATGGTTTAATTGATGTACACATGAATTTTATAGCATTAGATGATGTTATTGATATGTGTAGGAGATTAGATGCGTTTACAAAAAGTGTAAAGGATGGAGGAGCTGGTAAAAACCTATCATTGTTAGTTGACTGATTAAGATAATAATTAAATATTGGATGGTTAATCTTAAGTGGGACTTAAAACAGGTAGAAAAAAAATAATACTAAATAAGATGTTGTTACAGCTGGAAAAGTGTATAGCTATGAGCCTATGATATTATAAAGATATCAATTGAGAAGTGGACTATTAAGCTAATTGGTGGAGTGGGAAAGAGTGCTACTAGAAGTCTTAAAAACACTACCAATGGTAGGGAGAAAGGGCTTAAGTTGAGGGTAAAAGTAGTTGCAGCCAGTGAGCAAAACACAATTACAGGAAGCAACCATGAACTAGGACGTGTTGTTTTTTAAGCAATGAAAAAGAGGGGACGGAAAGGTGTAGTGGTACTTGAAGAGGGAAAAGAGGGATGAAGTGCAAATGTTGATAAACAAGGAAATAAGAAGTGAAAATGATCCCTATAGTGATCAAGATGTCTTGCAGATGCTATTAAAAAAACTATTGGTTGTCTTTTCCTTGAAGCCCAGATATTAGTGTTTTGAGAAGGTTGATAATAGAGAAAGTTCAAATAAGGAAGAAGGATTTGATATAAAAAACACAGACAGTTTGTTGCTTTAGGTTTTTCCAAGTGTTTTTATTTGTTAAGAAAGAAGGATGACTCATTATACGCGCTTGGAGCTGGGAGTTTATTTGATGTTTATGAGGGTTCATATAATGTCCATACACTTTCTACTAAAGCTATTAATGAATATACAACTTTGAGAGCAAAATAGCTCGATCAATCAAATAATAAGCTTTCCAGAAGTATAGGAGTATTTTCAAGCACCACCAGGGTCTCTGCATTAGTTTGAGAGAGAAGGGAAACGTACTTGATGTGCTAAAGAACTTGCCTCATAGGAATATGCAAGTTATTGTGGTGATTGATGCTGAGCATACCCTGTTAACTCTTATAGAAAACATGGAGAAAAACGCTTCAACTAACTTAAATATTAACATACTTCATGTGAGCATTAAAGATGATTGAGTAAACATAAAGGCTATTTTGCAAGGTTCTGCCTCTGATGGCGAGTTTATCATGAAATAAAACATCATTTTCCTTGACAATTTAGGATTTGAGATGTTTGGCTCTTGTAAATCCGTCTTTACGGGTCTAATATCCTATTTGTTCGAGTCACTAATTAGTCAACACTGCACGTAAAAGGAGTCTCGTGATTCTAGAAGGAAGTATTCTGATTTGAATAGTTAGGCCAAGATCAATCATTAAGGTCAAGGATTGTTTGAAACGAAGAGTATTGATATGGGTCAACTTAGATTCTTATGGTAGGATTAGTTGTCATCAAGCTCAGGGACTCAATTGTATTTTCTATAATAGTACAGGGACTGATAGTGTCTATTGTGTGCTAGTTTTGTTATGTTAGTACTTAGGGGGTGTTTGTTTCGGCTTATATGTGGGCTTATGAGCTTATTTGATTTCAGCTTATATTTCATAAGCTCTAATTTTCTGGCTTATTTTGACACTTGTGGGCTTATATAAGTTTATTACCATATGATAAACTTATATAAGCCTATAAGTATCAAAATAAGCCAGAAATATAAGCTCATAAGCTCACATATAAGCCGAAACAAACACACCCTTAGTAGTATCAGTTTTGTAGAGGGAAAGATCCCAAACTGATGTATCTTTGAATCTTTGATATTATCTTCTATCTTCTCACTACATTACTTTATTGTGCAATCTATTGATTGTGGATTACCATATAGTAATAACATGTTTTCAGAAACCCGCACAGTATTGTAATTTACACTATTTTTGGTCTATTTTGTTTTGAACAATATGTGTTACAACTGATAGTTCATTTGGATTATTGTAGATTTTGAAGCGACTTCAAGGAAGTGCTGAATATGATAGAATGAATGTGAAAGTACCCTCTCGTATCCTGATTCATGGTCCCAATCGAACCAGTAAATCTTCTTTGGTCCATGCTTTCGCCAGAGAGGCTAAATTACCATTTTTTACGGTCCAAGTTACGGAAATTGAAAAAAACCCACTGATCATCGTAAGCCTATTTTCTGAAGTAATAGTTAGTTCCCTGTCCATCATCTACATTGAAGGTATAGAAGTTATCACTAGTACAGGAGTATCTCAAGTAAAGAAAACTAACTTAAAAAAATGTTACACTCAATACGTTTGTGATATATATGTGGTTTTTTGGTGTTACAGATTTTATATCAGATGGAAAGTTTTGAAAACAACGGAGCTGCGTTTGTTGTTATAGGCACGACCGACAATGTTAAAACATTGGTAAAAGATATTAAAGATGGGTTCGATATGCTAGTTCATCTTGGAAAACTAGATATGGTGTCCATAACTAAAATGGTTGACGGATAAATGAAGGACTATGTTCTCTTGGAAGATAGAGATAAGATATGCAATTAATTTGCTTCAGGGACATCAGGCATGGTTTGGAAGAACATATAAGCGATACGTAATGAATGTTGTGCGCATGTAATTAAGGAAAGAGGTTTGTTCAATAAGAGTTGTATGGTATTTATTTTCAGAAGAAACTCTTTATTATTAATCAGAATGACTAATATCATCAGTTTTTATAGAAACTGCAATTGGTGTTTGTTCGTGGGTGACTTTTGAAGATGTAACCAAAACTCTTAAGGACAATGGCACCATTGTTGGTTAGTAGCAAGCTTGGCAACATATTGGTTTACTGTAAAAGACAAGAGTTCAAACATAACAAAAAAGCTGCAAAGTTGAGGAGTTCAAACATAACAACATAGTATTGGTTTACTGCAAAAAGCTGCAAAGTTAAAGTTTGGAAAAAGGGCGCTTCAATTTTTTCATCCATGATTTCTGTAGCTAGTTAATTGTTTTGGTGATTTTTGAAAAGTTATTTTTGCAACGCTTCTTTTAGGCAAATATTATAACTCTTTCCTCTTTCTATCTTGTGTAGTTGCCGGGTCTCGAATGGTTTCTTTGAATACATGTGAATGGTGACAATGTTGAGCATTTTTCTCATATGGTATCAGATATTTTTTGCTCATACGCAGTGTCATCGTGTATTGCTCTTGTGGTTGCTTCCACTTCCTCATTCAAATAAAATCACGATTTCTATTCCACATCAGCTCATTAGGCATCCTTGTTACGTTTTGTGAATTTAAATGTGCTTGTGTTTCTGATTATGCAAGGAACTAATAGACAAATGACAATTTTATTCTATAAAACAATCATAAAGACTGTTGTGAATGGGAGTAGAAGTCATAAAAAGTCCAAGAAGAGGTCTCAGGGTCGAGTCTCACCATGAACCTTTAGGGGCGGAAATAAATAGAAGTAGCAGTGGGGTAAAAATCCCCTAAGGCAAGGTTCGAGGCTTGCAGACTGCCCAATTGGATGTCAATGTAACCTCGAATCACTAACTACTAACTATCCATTCTAAAAAAACATAAGGTCCAAGAAGAGACATATATGCTTTTTAACTAGTCATTATTTGTTAGGTTTAGCTTTGCTGCAATGTACTAGTGTTACTCATATAAGTAGTGTATCAATCACTGGATGATGATAGCCTTTGGTTGTAGAGAATAGGAATGATTAAATTAAACAGGTATGGATTATAGAAATAGGTTTTAGAAGAGTTTTGGGAAAAAATATTAGGGTTTATGTGTGTGAATTTTATAAGATGAACGGATTAATTAGGTGATATTATGTGTAAAGGGGATTGATATAATCGGCAGGAACAATGATTAGACCTCTGTCACAAGTTAGATGAGGAAAGGAAAAAAATTGAAAAGGCTATTGTTGTACCCTCATGAGCCCAACACGTGATAACAAACTAATATAACACTCATTAGGATTTTTGACTAGCAGCGTTTATTTTAAAAAGCCAAATGTTGGGACGATGTTCAGTAGTTTTTCCATAGTGGGGACTAAACATGAAATCTGGCTAAACAACAGGGACTAATGGTGTATTTTATTTTGCATTTATAGAGCCATAAAAAATCAAATAAGTATCAACCTTTATTGAAAAGAGCCATAGATCTCGGATTTCCATACAGGCTTAATAGGGTATTTGAAAACCAAATAGAGCTCTGTTTGGAAAACGGGGTCTATTCCCACTTTTAGAGCATGGTTTTCTGTTACCGAACGTGGCTCTATGTGAAAAATAAAATAAATTCTAAAGAACAAAAAGCCTAGCATCGTCATTCCTTATTTTTCTCTATTATAAAAAAATCCTAACTATCAAAATCTTCATCTTTACTTCTATCTTTAGTCTAGCTTTCAACCCGCGACTCATCTTGTTCTTGAGCTTTCCTTTGAGCCGAGACATTATATATAAAGGCTGCATATATATAATTGGTATGGATTAGAACAAGTGAAATATCTAACAATTTTGTTACTTATGGGAAAGTAATGATGTGTAATAAATGATCAGACTACTTTAGTTATTAGAATTTTACCTGCAGGGGCTGGTGGAATACCGCCAAGAGTGAATTCATCAAGAAGTGTGTTCGTCCTTGGTATTCTTGATCTAACCTAGATATATAGGGACTAGGAAGGCTACTTGGTTTTTGACCCTTGTTTCATAAATCCTCTCCCTTAGACAGTTTCTGTCAGCACTTTTGTCTAGGCTGTATGCAACTGCAGCTGCTGTTGGCTCATTAATCAGACATAAACATTGAGGCCTGTTAGAGTACCAACATCCTTTGTTGCCTGTCATTGTTTATCATTGAAGCTTTCGTTCCAATGTACGCCTCAACAGTCTCTTTTAGGATCTATAATATCATTGAAGATATTTCTTCAGCCGAAATTTCCTTCTTTATTTCATTATGTTCGAGCAGCACAATGATTCACTTATCGGAAGACCCTTCTATTACCCTAAAAGGTCATGATTTGATTTCCTCTTGCACTTGACTATCACTAAATCTGTTTCCCACTAATCGCTTAACACCTGAAAACAATAAATAGTAAATGTACATAAATTAGACAAGTTTTAACAGGCTGTATACTTCTTAACGGGTAAACATACGATTTTCTTATGATTTTAGTATGCAACATGCTGATCAAATCAACTTACCATAAACGGTGTTAGTAGGCTTAAAAGATGGTAATACGCATAAGATTAATGTTGATTAGATAGTTATTGTTGGCTGGTAGACTCAGATTCTCAAGGTAAAATTATATGGATGAATTCACTCTTGGCAAGCCAAATTAGCATTGAGTTTCTCTTTTCGTTCTCAAGCTGCAACTTTGCTTCAATGTAAGCTCCTTCCAATGAATTTGTGTTGCACTTTTAATTTTTCGTTACATATGTACCAAAACATAGAAGCAAATTAGCCAAGGCTTTAAGACGATCTACACTCATGTATACACGAATACTCTGTCATAGTTGAGGTTAAAGAGACAACTAATCAAGACAATCAACCTAAACGCATCATATGATAATCAATAGGTAATCCAGAATATCTATTAGATACCTCTCATTCTCCTCAGATGTTATTGTTGTGGCTATGGATGTGGTTCTTCCATAGCATGGTAATTTGCAGGTCAATCAATATCATTTTCATTAATATCATCTTAAAATTAACAATATCTAACACATAAACAACTAGTATAAACATAAGAAAACTTTTTAAGGAATTCGTTACACAACTAGTGTCTAACTAAACACACTATTACATCTAAGTATATTTACATAACTAGTGCCAAATTAAACACTCATCATCTT
This sequence comes from Tanacetum coccineum, assembly GCA_026074375.1. Taxonomy (NCBI): domain Eukaryota; kingdom Viridiplantae; phylum Streptophyta; class Magnoliopsida; order Asterales; family Asteraceae; genus Tanacetum; species Tanacetum coccineum. The sequence goes on from BQNB010011164.1 coordinate 51,356, forward strand.
CAACAGACAATAAAAAATCATTTGACATGGTGCTTATTTTCTACAACGGACCGAGGGAGCAAAGTAATATAACTTTGCTTCTAAAAGTGATTCTTCCTTGTAACAGATTAATGCTACGCTAATACCTTGTAGTCCCATCATTCACCATCGTCCTCCCGTGATGTTGAGAAAAATACTACGTGATTTTCTCTCTGTTAATCATCGGTCCACATCTCTAGCTTCCATTAAAAATACTACTTGATGACAATTCCAAAAGTTATAAGCAAATGAGAGTACCTTCCTTTTGAGTTCAGTGACATAGAGAATGTTAATGGCGCCAATATGTTCCTTTATGGCTAATATCTGAAATTTAAAAATATATTTAAGTGACCAAATGAGTAAACACAATATCAAATACAAACCAGAAACATAAGAAGCCTTATTTTCTAATTACCATAATGCCAATCTTACAAACCACCAAAATTTGAATTTCTCAAATGTTGTTGGTAACATGTTTAAAGTTAAAGTTCCATGAGAATTAGCATCCTAATGCATCAGACAAATAAATAACATTCACCACATGTCTACATAGTTATATTTTAATTTATTTAGTCAATTCATAAAAATCATGTATGAAATTAAATTCCATCAAAGTCAATGATAAGTTCCAAGATTATGGACTACAAAAGTAGCCAAAGAAATTTCCAAAATCCAAGATCCAAAAAACCATGGAACACCAATATGAGATTCCATATTTAGCTACAATTTATAATAAAAATGAGAGTTACCTCAATATGCCATGGGTGCGTACACTTGAAGGATTCATAACTTTTCAAACAAAAAACCAGATTGATTACGCATTATAAAATACGCATAACTTTTCATAATAACCACATCCGAAACATAGAAAACCTAACTTCTATTTTAATACAATTAGCTAATTAACACGAATAGTTTGAAAAATTGACATACTGATAATTAGGGCGTGAGGGAATGACTCATCGTAGCAAAAAATGACAATTAGAGAGCAGCGGTAGCGATGATAGGGTGGCAGAGTCAAAGCTACCGGAGAATGTGGGTGTAAGATTTTTAAAAAATGGGTAAAAGATTTTCTCGGAGGGCAAGCCTTTTGACTCAGATACATGCGACATCATCGGGTATCTTGGGACAATTTACGACCCTTTCTCTGTGAGTGTAAGATCTGATGTTGAAAATATATTGAAAAAGATAAAAAGGGGAAAAGAAACTGCACAAAATTAACATATATTAGTTCCTAGTAGAGGTGTAAAAAAACCCTCTTCATGAACTGTAATACCCCTATTTTTACAATATAGCAGCGGAAGCTAATCTGGGATATTACTTCATACTACAACAGTCACAATCATAAAAAACAACTCAAAAGAGACACTTTTAAAAGATATGTTATCATTTATTAAAATCAGAGTTTTACAAAGGCAGGTCCCAAAATCTAGAAACATAAAATGTGAATGAAAACAAGTTTTAGCCATCTTAAAATCCATTCCACTCCATACCATAAGTTGCTCAATTACATGGGATAAACATGCTAAAAAGGATCAACATAATGGTTAAGTGAAATTCATAGGTTTGTGGCAAATTGTTTGAATACAAATTATAGTGTAATATTTGTACGAGCATAATTATTATGGAGAACAGTTGAATGCAAGTCATCATAATGGTAATAATTGCAACGAATACAATTAACATAGAAAAATGGTAACATTATTATTGCATCTAAGCTCATGACACCAATACGTTAACAGGGAAAATTACCGTAGTAACATTGGTTAGGGAACTATGTCCCCATGGAAAAGGTAACTTGCCAAGGTTAACCATTAGGTCAAATATAGTGCATTTGGATAGCCTATGAATGGGTATACAAGCGGGAGTCGTCACCCCTAATAGATCTATTCACAATATTCGCGCTTACTCGTAAGCAATTAATGGTTCATGATATGGAAATAATGGTACTGGAAGCTACTTAGGCAATAATATATCTGGATAGCTTACAGTTGGAAAAACGCTTGCATTTACGGTAAAATAATCATGTTGTTCAAAATTCATGGTTTAAGCATGTATCCCCCTTGCGAGTTTATAAAGCATGTAAATAAGTAAAAGCGAGGTTATGAACTTCACCTGATAGGTAGTTGTAATAAATATTCCAAAATGAAAGCTGATGACCTTATCACAATCTTAACAGGGAAGGTTGATATAGCAAAATGATAGTAAATAGCCACGTTACGCAACCTGAGTAAATATGTCAAGTCTTATGAAGATTGTACTCTAGAACTTTGGTTCTAAGAGATTAATATTTTTATGAGTTTGATTGGAGATTTTGGAATTATTGTATCACCGTTCGGGCCATCATATTTCAGAAGTCATTCAGTAAACGTTTGAGGACCTATGGCACTTTAAATGGTAAACCCAATAACCGAGTCAGAATGTAATACCAAGATGAAACCCCATAATCTGAAGCTCCCTGGTAATGTGGTATGATATAGATTTGGGATAGAATTTTTAAAAGCACATTAATGATGAATTATATAATAGTTATAACATAATCGGTTTTAAGCGTTTTGCTCAATAATTGGAAATGATAAGCACATCAAGCGTTAATTAAAGTTATGTCTTATAAATTTTTGAACACATTTTTACACTTTTTCAAAATGTTACATTTTAGACCCTTAAAAATGAAAAATGACAAAATATACCCTTGGAGTTTTCGCTTTTACAAGTTTGGTCCTTCTAGTTTAAAAGATGTACAAAGTAAACCTTGTACTTTTGAAAGTGAATTAATAGACCCCTATAGTTATAACTTTAGAGATATGGCAAAAATAGTCCTTGTACTTATAAGTTTTAAAAAAGTTACGATATTTACCCCTATGCATGAAAAACGTATCGTTCTTAGTCCAAAATCCATAATAATGATATTTTTCAATATGAAAAGTAATTTGCAGGTTATAGCTTATTAATATAAGCTAAAATATAAAGGTTTAACGTAACAAAAGTTTAAAATAATGATTCGTTAAGCTAGAAATCAAAACGGGTCGTTTTAGGGTTAAATAACAAAAACGCGTAAGTTTTTAATTCAAATTCCTTCAAGACTTGATAAAGTGGTTATAATAACATGAGTTTAACTTAATAGAATATATTATAACAACATTTAATCATTATAACAATTTGATTTAAGAAAACACAAAATTAGGGTTTCGGGTGCATGGTTTGGATCAAAAAGAGAAAACGCATGGTTTTTGAGTTTTAAAACTTTAACAAGAGTATATTTAGGATCATATGATTATTATAAGAGTGTAGGAGCAGATATTAAGATCAAAGAACTAGGGTTTGAGCTTTGAAGATCAACAATGGAGGAAAACAGGTCGAAATGGGTAGACAAGCTTTGTACGCTTAGGTTTTTCTTCTTTGGGGATTCAAGGATTCAATAGTTCTCTTGATTATTGTTCTTGGGACTCCTTAGAAACTTCTTGAGCAGAGATTTGTTGATATTATGGGTTATAGAAAGAAGAAGTGGGGGATGAATGAGAATGAGGGGTTTTGAGCTATATTTATACTCAAATGGAACTTGGAGGCCAAGGAGTCTTAGTACTCAAGGTTAGGACATATGTATTAGCTAGAGGGTGATGTGGGAAGGATACATGATGATTTTCTAAGGCTAGAAACTAGCTTGAAGTATTGTTTGGGGTCTTGTGGTGTCGCGGGTAGCTTGGAGCCAAAGGAAAAGATGGGGAGCTTTTCTAACCAAGTTGTGAGCTAGATATTTAGGAGAGGTGCTTATAATCTGGTTAGATGTGAAGTATGAGGGTCATGGAGGTGGGTGTTTGCTTGGTTGCTTGATAAAATGGGTCAAAATAAGCCAAAGAGGGTCGTGGGTTCGAATTGGGTCAAACTAGGGTTTTCTTGGTTATTTTTCGAGTGCATTTGATTAGTAGTGATAGTTTAAGGATCACAAGACTTATATTAATAGTTTAAAACATGTTTTAATTGGTGTTTCGAGTTCAAAATGGGTGAAAATGAATAAACACGTCATGGTTTGAAATTAGGGTTTCACCGTTAATCATCGGTCCACATCTCCAGCTTCCATTAAACATACTACTTGATGACAATTCAAAAAGTTATAAGCAAATGAGAGTACCTTCCTTCTGCTTTCAGTGACATAGATAATGTTAATGGCGTCAATATGTTCCTTTATGGCTAATATCTGAAATTCAAAATATATTTAAGTAACCAAATGAGTAAACTCAATATCAAATACAAAGCAGAAACATAAGAAGCCTTATTTTCTAATTACCATAATGCCAATCTTCATAAACCCAACCCACAATTTGAAATTCTCAAATTGTTAGGTAACATGTTCAACAAAGTTGAAGTTCCATGAGAATAGCATCCTACAAAGCATCCCCAACAAACAAATAACATTACAAGGCACATGACTACATTGGTTAGCGATTTTAATTAGATTTAGTCAATTTATAAAAATCATGTAAGAAATTAAGATTCCATCAAAGTTCAAATGATAAGTTCCAAGATTATTTACTACAAAAGCTAGCCAGAAGACAAATTCCAAAAAATTAGAGATCCAAAAAACCACTCGTGAACAACCAATATAAAGTTCCATATTAGCTACAATTTATAATACAAATGAAGAGTAAACCTCAATATGTACATAGGCGGTGCGTACACTTGAAAGGATTCATAACATTTACAAACAAAAACCAGATTGAGATTACGCATTAATAATACACGTAACTTTTCATAATAAACCACATCCTAAAAATAGAAACCTACACTTAATTTTTATACAATAGCTAATTATAACACAATAGTATTGAAAAATTAACAAACTCATAATTAGGGGGAGAGGTAATGACTCACCGTAAGCAAAAAATAGACAATTAGGGGAGCATCGGTAGCGATGATGGTTGGCAGAAGCTAAAGCTACCATAGAATGAGGTTGTAAGATTTAAAAAAAAAATGGTAAAAGATTTCCCGAGGGCGAGCCCTTTTGTCTAGGATAATAAAACATGCACATCATCGGTAATCTTGGTGTACAGGTTACGACCCTTTCTTTGTGAGTGTAAGATCTGATTTGAAAAAATATATATGAAAAAGTTAAAAGGGGGAAAAAGACACACTACACAAAAATAACATATATTAGTTCCCGATAGAACGGTGATAAAAAACGAACACTTTCATGAACCAAACCTGGAACATAAACCGTAATTGGTTCTTTTTATTAACCAATTTTTAAACCGGTTTTCCCTCAGACCTAACCGAGATGGTTTTGTGAACCGATTAACAAACATTGCTAGGAACGTGTATGTAAGACCGTTAAACTCGGTTTTTAACCGAAACTGGTTACATAAAAAGACACGGTTAAACCCCTTGACATAACCTAACCGTTAATACATTATTATATGAAAAACACCGGTTTCTTAACCTAATCATAAGAACAGAATGACAACCAAATCCTATATCCAATAGACTATATTACCAATAGCGTTACACCTAGTAAAATATTCTTTATAAGGATCTACACATAGTCTATCACTACCAAAACATGGGGGATTAATCAACCGGCAACTGAGAAGTATCCAAATAAATGAGAATTCTAAACAAGACAAAACATGCCATCACAATTAACAATAATAGAATCATAACGAGGCTAGCACTGAAGGTGCTTGGCCACCCATGCTAAAGATTGCACAAGAAATAATGAAATAGACCATTGTTTGATGATATTATAATTCTTTCAAACTTTTTGATGAATGAATAATACGAAAATATTGCATAAAAGCAATTCCTCCTTGTAACACTGATGCTGAATGGAATGAACAAACGTACTCCACAGAGAAACCCTAGTCGTCACTTCATGAGTCTTGTCCCTCCAATGAATCACCAAAACAGAAAACAATAGGGCGTACTAATATATTTTGTAACAGCTACGGGTATCCATAAGATGACATGCGCACGCATAGTTCTTCATTTGCAACATATCCTTACCTTTAGTTTAACAACAGCTACAATGTAGCCAAAGGGGAGAAGCTACGCCATAGTTTCTTCTAATGTAAAATTGTTCCAACAACTACGACGTAGCCCCAACAGGTCAACTACGCCGTAGTAACTATTAATAAAGGATTACATGGTTAGGGTTGAGTATGAGCTATGACATAGTCCCTTCGATTCAACTATGCCATAGTTTTCACCTGGAATATCTCCTTTGAGCATTTTACATCACACACATTCCATTTATGCGTCTTTTTGCTCCAAAGCTAATATTTTCCTAAAAGCAAAATATGATTCAATTAAGTACAAATTTCCATAGAAATATAACAACTAGGAGCATTTTATAAAGGGTTTTGAGATTAAATAGTGTAGACTATTTGATGTTATCAGCAACTAAGTGAGGGTTTAAATGTCAAAAAATGGGATTGTCGACATTAAATAAGTCTATAGGATAGTTGTGACATAATGACTAATAAACACTAGCAATACCCAATTTCTGTGCTCACAGTTGAGACTCATAGAACTAAGTTTAAAGGTCTTTTGACTAACAAAAATGGACGTAATGATATTTAGATCCACCTATATATAAACGATCCACATAACATGCCTAAAAAGATAACATAATCATTAGTAGAGGAATAAAATAATTAAACCAAGTTTTCTCTCTTGAAAAGAGTAAAGCAATTTTATTGTCTTTTTACATTTTTCATTCTTTAGTTAGATTAAGCAACATTAAAACAGTGACAAATATACAACTCATATTTTAGACCGCAACATTAGCTTGTGAAGTAGACCTCGGATTTCCATCCTAAACTATACACGAACCTATACTCTAACCCGTTTGTGTTAGTTGTAGAACATTAGGTATACTCGTAATTATAATAAATTCAAAACGAGAATTATGGTAATTTATCGGCAACGCGTAAGTCACTAGAAGTTTCTAATTCGTTATTTTGTTACAGTTGTTTTGAAAAAGATCATCTAATGTTTAAAATTGGTTTTGTATGATTCATTCGAATAAGAATTGTTGTTGCTAATATATCTACCAAAAGTTTAATATCATCCTATAATTGAGCAAGTTTGTTATTGTAGTTAGCTAACTTTACCAATTTAAGATAAAATATAGCTGTTTGCGGATTCAGTGGCATTCCAACCTTCATCTGCTACCCATTTACAATGGGAGGCTGATCCGTTCGATCATAGTGTTTTATGGTGATGTTTGCTAACAAAATGCACCTAGTAGGATGCAACCGCTGTATGTTCCTTACAGTAACAGATCTTGGCATAGGTATCCATTTGTCATCATGATTATTAACACATTATTCTGTTTTGTATAAGAACATTAGCCAAAACTAATAAAAAACTAATTAGTACTTTGGCTAATGTACTTTTTGTTGAAATACTTTGCACATTTGTACATTAATTAGTACTTTGGCTTATGTTCCAATCTAATGTTGGGCTTTGGTATGAGAATGTTATTGTTTGTTTTATTAATGTTTAATGAATATGCCTTGGTTTTCACCTATGGTTTTTGTTTGTTTTATTTTATGCACATGTTTATTGACGAGTTTAGGTGTTTGGCTATTAAATACATTAATTTTGTACAAATTCAAGCTTTTCAAGCCAAGCTCAAGCTTTAATCAAATCCTTCTCAAGCCAAGCTCAAGCCTATATGTGTAAAGCTTGATGATCTTTTAAGCCTAGCTCAAGCCTACTATTATTTTTTCAAGCCAAGCTCAAGCCGTGTCAAGCTCAAGCTCGGCTTGACTCGATTACACCCCTAATATGATGTCAATATTAGACTGCGTTCATATTTAGATCACTTGGTAGAACCTTTCCCATCGGATGAAAAGGCTCGTCAGGACGTACACTTCCTAGAAACAGCCTACCAATGCAAGTCATTGTCGACGCGAGGATGCTTTGTTTACAATCGGTGTACATCCTAACAAGCAACTTACAATTCATTGTTGTACTTGAAAACAATAGTTACCTCTAAACGGTGCTCAGTAGCTTTTGTGTTTTATGTTATCTTAGAATCCGTTGTATTGCCTTTTGTATTCTATGGACTAAATTTAAATTCCTAATTGGTAAGAATCTAAAAATTCTAAAAAGCAATGAGCGTTCTTAGTAATTTTTTTGCTTGGTATAATGGATTTGTGGATATGTGTTTATGTTTGATTAACCTTCGTGGTAAGTCTCATATATAATTATAGGTCCCGATTTTAGGTGAACTTATATTTTGCACTAGACGTGTACCCGCGCATGGTGGCGGAAATTCCTGACAGCAACCTAATTTCCAGTGGTGATTCCTGGTGGCAGCTTCTAAAATTAACTAACTAACTACTAACCGAAATTTATATTTCAAGAAATGAACAAATTTCGTGATCGGAGAAGAAAGGATACGGTTAGCTTTGTCGGAGTAAACAATACTTCTTTCAAATTAATAAAGGTCAATTTTTGTGAAAGGGGTCATATATAAAGGATTGGATCTGTAACTAAATGTACAAGCCATGAAAGTGAAAAACCTTTAAAAAATTCTATTATTAATGTTTGTAACAACTTTAACATATTTAAGTGGCAGGTTTGAATGCATTAAATAACCATATTTTAATTTGTTCATGTAACCACTAATTTCTACAATTATGAAGACTAATTATGGAAGAGATTAATGGGCCCATTAATCTCTCATAATTTCTATTGACTATAGTTTGGGTAAATCCCCTATAAATAGGGATCACCATTACATAGAAAAACATACAGAAACATAAACACTTAGAAGCTGCCACCGGGAATCACCGCCGGAACTAGGTTGCTATGAGGAATTTTTAGAACTTTTAGGTTCTTACCAATTAGGAATTTCAATTTAGTCCATACAATACAAAAGGCAATAAAACGGATTCTACGATAACATAAAACACAATGCATACTCCTTATAAAGGAGATTTGGGATTCTATTGAAAATTTATGTACTTGCATGATGTTCTTGAACCGTAAAAAGCAAAGGACCAAAACATATTTCATCTTCCTCGTATATTTATCTCTGGTTATTTAAAAAAAGCATGATGGACCAAAACATATTTCAATGTTTGTTGCTAAAACTACGAGCGGTGGTGGTGGTGTTGAAGGGTGGAATTAATGGTGGCTAAAAGTGGTGTAGGTGGTAGTGGTGTTGGTGGCTAAAAGTGGAATTGGTGGGGATGGCGAGAAGTGGTGGTGGTTGATTGGTGGTGGTGTTGGTGGTCGTAATTGGTGGTGGCAATGGCTTTTGAAGAAGACGAGGGTAAAATGACAGGGATGGACGTAATTATATATAAATGACGATTTGACCGCAAACATAATGAGTTATAACAAACAATAAATAAAGTATTTTGATTCTTAAAATCACATTGGTTGAAGCTTAAAATTATGCGCTATGCGTAGATCTCATGCTTATATCTGTTGTGTTCAACAACAACTTAATATCGACGGCAATGTTGGTACACGGTTGAGGTGGGACATTTTGCCCTACGATATCAAGAGGGTGAGACATTTTAATTTATGCAACATTTATTTGTAAATTTACTATCTCACTAGTGTTTCATGTTAGTTTTGAGTAGGATGCGGTAATTGACCAGTTTAGATAAATTATTTAAATACATTTTGAGATGTTTGGTATGTATGCATGGGTGTAATACCAACAGCTTGCAGTCCCAACCACCCTCAAGAAGTTGTTAATTAATGATTGTGTTTGCTTATTTGGGAAGTTGCTTCTTTATTTGTAGAAAAAGGCCATCATTGTAAGTTGTGGTTGCACAAACAAGGAGAAAATTACAGTGACAAGTGATGGTATGAAATCTCTTACTTTACTGTAACCAACACATATTTAACTTCATTGCACTTTGGCAAAATACCACACTTTACATATCTTATAAAAAATCTTTTAATTACCCGTTACAACATGTATACTTTGGATTATAGGAGTGATTTAATGGGGAATTTGAGATTTAAATTTAATAGGTGTTTGATAAATGCATCAAAACATACGTTTATTAAGGGTTGTTTAATAAATATAATGTCATTTAATGTAAAATTATTATTGTATCTAGATATTTAATGTATGAGATTCGAATTTTGGATACATAAGTTAGATTTACCCAAAGGATTTTCATTGTAAGCTGCCTACTCAAATAGCAGTAACATTCCATAACTCCAAGTCTCCGAATGCTTTTGTTTGTCGAGTTGGGTCAAATGAGAAGGTTTGTGGGGTTTAATCTTGATGGGTCAGTTTACATGTTGGGTATTTGTTAGTTGGTATTTCAGTATTTGACTAATTCATCCCATGATCTTTTACCCTTTATTTTATTCAAATACTGAAATATCAACTAACAAATACCCGACTTGTAAACTGACCCATCAAGATTAAACCCAACATTCACCCCCTTAATCTTGTTGCCTTTCATGGTCTCGGCTCATGCAATCATAATCACGAACATGGTCTTGGTCACATACTACTTGCTCGGTCTCTTTGTACTTTGCTTCTCTTCTTACTTACACAACCACGTACATACAAATGAATAATCCTTGCTACTTGCATTCTTGTGATCGCCATTGCATGCTTGATCTAAGACTCCATCTTTTACTGTTCGTCCACCCCTAAGAACACCTCCTATTATGGGATCCACTTGCTCAAAGTTCTTGCTAAACTTCTCTTGCTTTCTGCTGCGTTCTTTTCTTTCTTGCTGTTTGTCACCCTTTTCTACTTGCTTTCTTTCTCCTTCTTGCTTCTTGCTTGTCGACTCTTACTTGCCGACTCTTGCTTGTCGATTCTTTCTTACGATTGTTTCTTGTTTACTACTTGCTACAAACACAAAACTTTCTACTTGCTATTGTTGTCTTGCCTGCTACTTGCTACATACTATGCGATAACCTTCTTGCTTGCTAACTTGCTATAACTTGTTGTAACCTTCGCTGCCTGATTACATAAATTGTAATCAACCCTTTATTTCTTGCTACACATCAGGTATGAGCCCCCTAGCTCTAATACCACATGTAGGTTATCAGCCCCTTAATGCCAGACTCACACTACGGTCACACCAATCAAAACAACAAGTTTGGTTTCAATGGTTTATATTAATAAGGGAAACTAATACAACTTACAACTAGCTACAAGATATTATATTTATACTAGAATCCTAAACAAACAAACCCAGACCGTGCCTATAACAACAAACACAGCTCCATCGTTTTCACAACTTTCCATCTCATATAAAATCTGTAACACCAAAAAACCACATATAAATCACAAACATATTGAGTGTAACTTTTTTTTAAGTTAGGTTTCTTTACCTGAGATACTCCTATACTAGTGATAACTTCTATACCTTCAATGTAGATGATGGACGGGGAACTAACTCTTGCTTCAGAAAATAGGCTTACGATCATCGGTGGATTTTTTTTCAATTTCCTTACCTTGGACCGCAAAAAATGGTAATTTAGCCTCTCTGGCGAAAGCATGGACCAGAGAAGATTTACCAGTTCAATTGGGACCATGAATCAAGATACGAGAGGGTACTTTCACATTCATTCTATCATGTTTAGCACTTCCTAGAAGTCGCTTCAAAATCTACATTAAACCAAATGAACTATCAATTGTAACACATATTGTTCAAAACAAAATAGACCAAAAATAGTGTAAATTATAATACTGTGTAGGTTTCTGAAAACATGTTATTACTATATGTTAATCCATAATCAATAGATTTCACAATAAAGTACTGTAGTGAGAAGATAGAAGATAATATCAAAGATTCAAAGATACATCAGTTTGGGATCTTTCCCTCTACAAAACTGATACTACTAAGGGGGGTTTGTGTCGGCTTATATGTGAGGTTATGAGCTTATATTTCTGGCTTATTTTGATACTTATATGATTACCATATAGTAATAACATGTTTTTAGAAACCCACACAGTATTGTAATTTACACTATTTTTGGTCTATTTTGTTTTGAACAATATGTGTTACAACTGATAGTTCATTTGGATTATTATAGAATTTGAAGCGACTTCAAGGAAGTGCTGAATATGATAGAATGAATGTGAAAGTACCCTCTGGTATCCTGATTCGTGGTCCTAATAGAACAAGTAAATCTTCTCTGGTCCATGCTTTCGCCAGAGAGGCTAAATTACCATTTTTTGCTGTTCAAAGTAAGGAAATTGAAAAAAATCCACCGATGATTGTAAGCTTATTTTCTGAAGCAAGAGTTAGTTCCCCGTCCATCATCTACATTGAAGGTATAGAAGTTATCACTAGTACGTGAGTATCTCAGGTAAAGAAACCTAACTTAAAAAAATTATTGATCCCAAGCCTTGATCGATTCTTTACCTTGTAAAGTGTATGTTACCTTGGATGAATCCAAAATAACAATGGTAGAGACTTTGTTTGTATATCAAAGTGTATGCGGAATCTACACTTTAATAGTCTAGAAGTATTAATCAATGAACCAGTACTAAACAATATACAATGAATAAAACACAAAATGCTTCAATATTATTAGATCAATAATACGAGTACTCTTGCTTAGTACTAGGGTTACAACCTTGAAGCTATATGTTCTTCCTCTAAGATGTATATCTATCTCTTAAGTATATATAAAACCTTAACCTAGGATCTCCTTTTATACACCATAAGGAGTCCTTTACAAGATAACTACCAAACTTTTAGGATCAATTACAATTATAAACATGTACGTATCTTCCTAAAATATATAAGATATACATTCCATATTTATCTCTTTGCATCTTTATCTCCAAACCATTAGCAGTATTAACTTTTTTTCTAGCAGTATTAACTAACACTCGCAGTACTAAGTACAGGCAGTACTAACTCCATAAGTACTGTTAGTGATACCTTGGCAGTATTAACTCTTAATGAATATTTATTCCCAACAATCCTCCCCTAAACTTGTGATTTAGCCTTTAATCTCAAGTTTCTTATAGATTAAATCTTCTTGTCTTCTTATGATGATTCTTTCAAACACTTATCTACTTCTTCACTTGTGATCTGATGAACTTTAGTAGTTCATATGCTTGTGTGCTCTCTTGATCAACCTCCAATCTCTTACTCAGCATATTTGATATCATTTCTTGACTTAGAGGATACTTCTTTTCTGTAAGAATATGTATGGCAATTCCATTTTACATCAGCAAAATGTGAACTCCACATAAATCACATAAACTCTAACTTATCATATTATACTCATTCTGATTCATCCATATTTTACTCTCCTCATCAAGTTCAAAAAGTGTATGCAAGTCTCCCCACAGCATTAAATCATATCCTTCTGGTTTTGAGGAACTATACCTTTCTTTGACCAGCCTGTATAACTCCACTACACCTTGTCTATCAAAATCATATAACATCTCACTCAGAATCTTGTAGTTCTTTGAGCTTCCATCTCCTCTAATGATTTTATAATACATGAAGTTTTCGGACAAAGTGTAAGTCTTCTAATCCACAATTGGATACTTTGTAGATAGATACTCAACATCTACTGCAACTTCTCTTGGAACTATATCTAAATAATTTTTAAGTTCTTCTTTCTCATCATCTTGTTCCACCTTTTGTTTCTTAGCAGTTACTTCTTGGTGCTTTTTCTGGGAAGAGATTTCTTTCTTTTTGCTCTAAGGATTCTTTAGACATTATTTCATTTCTTTTGTGTATTATTCAAACATCTTCTTTTTAATCTTTTCAGGAGGACTTCATCCTTTCACTTCCATACTCTAAATCATAGGCTTCAATATGTTGGTTAAAATCCAAACCTTTAAAAAAATTGGCCCTAATCTCTTTATAAGACATTCCCTTAGAATCACTAATCTTGTAGTTTCCCTGAATTCTTCAAGTATTTATCCATATCTCCTTGCATGGGCAATTGTTGTTGGTTTCTCTTTAGAGCATGTACCTTATGACCTGAAGGATCATTCCAATCTATCTTCTTAGGGTGACTTGGCTCAGACATAGCCTTTGCCCTTCCTCTTCATCCATTGTCTAGCATTTCTTCATCCCCTTGCAATTCTGTGCCTTTTGTTCTTATACATTTTTATTGCTGTCTAATGGCTTCAGCGAGACTCAACCTTTCTTCGTTCAAGTCTTTCTTAGACTTTTTCTTGGGCTCAGGCTCTGTCAATATTGCTTTTCCCTTGTTTTCTTGTCCTATTTCACTTTCACTCCTTATTTTATAAGTAATAGTTCTTTAGGAGTCTGATATTTACCTCAAGCTGTAACTACCACTGGAACTTTATAGCAGTTCCTTTTGTTGCTCTAGCAAAGTACTATCTTCTGAAATATTTTTTTGTTTTTTTTTTCCCCTTTCTCACTGCTTTCCTTGATCTTGAATGACTTCAGTGGGAGTACTTCTGAATAATAGGTTCAGTTTCAGTGCATACTTTCTCTTGAACCTCTGCATCAGGATATTTACTCCCCTGTTTGGAAAGAATCATCTTCGACAATCTTCTCATCTTCAAAAAGGGACAACTCGATCTCTTTTCCTGTTGTTCTAGTCCTTGAGTTTAGTCTCTAATTTCTTTACCCTTAGAATGAGCTGAGTGACAGCAGCACTGTAAGTTAGCTTGGTCTTCTTCAAATCATCCTCCAAGATGCCAATTTTCTTAGATAGTTTGGTAACTAAAGTCGTTAATTCATTTAGTTTCAAGCTACCTCGAACTTCCATCTGGATAAGTGAACAAAGCATGGAGAGGTAATTCATTAGGTATAGGAATATGTTGTTCTGCTCCAGGTGATGGTTGTGTTGGAGATAGGAATGATACAAAAGCAGTGGTATGATCAGGTGAGTGGTCAATTGAAGGTTCAAGTGAGTGTGAAGGAGAGGATGTGATTCTTGAAGGTGAAGTGGAAGGTTCAAAAACATTGAGCATAGTAGGGAATAAAGCAACTTCTTGGCCTGAATATCCCTTTGTAGGCTTTTATATTGTTAAAACACTTTTGAGATAAGAGAGGGTACATGATATGTTCTTGAGTGTTGTTGAAGTTGTTTCCTCTGCATATCTAGGCATATTTGAATGAACCTAGGGTACATTAAAAACTTATGGGGGCTGTGAAAATATTAGACACCATTGACTTAAAAAATCAACTAGAAAATTAATCTCTATTGGTAGCTTAAACAGATAACAGCAGTTGCATGTTACTACATAACTGCTCCCAACGCAGTCTTCTTAGGGCTAAGACAATGAGAATAGTTGAATAAGAAACCTTGATGAGGTGAAAAAAAGCACCCTTTGAAAGTCAAATGTTTAAATTATCCTGAATCTGTTGTTGATATCCATGATTTGCCATATGTCAACATATATCGAGTTGGATATAGCAGTAATCTATCATGTTCATCCAACTTGAGATGTCTTCTTAAAGGATGCTTTCAGTGATAGTCATTGAGGTGACCATCCAATGGTAGACAGTAATCTGGAACTTCTCATTATAATCTCATTAGTAGGCTTCAGCAGGACCTCACAAAATTGTTTGATAAAAGTGATATAAAAATTTGGCTTCTTTATGAGGGCCAATAGATATGTGACTTGATTTAGGAAATCGAATGGACTTGATGTAACAACTTCACTTCTTTGTAGATTTCTCTAAAAATGCTGATACCATGTTGTGCTTTGTCACAAAATTCCAAATTTGCCATGAAATAAAGTTAGGATGTAATCGTGTGGGATATGATCATTTTTTAAAATTATGAAGGCCTGGAGAAGTTTAATTGAGATTTATATAGAGAAAACGTTTAGGAGATATGTGTTCGACGACTTAAAGAAATTTGAGTTTATCGTGATTAAATCAAGCGTATATATAGAAAATCACGAAAGTCCAATTAGTTAAACCCTATATCATAGGTATTTGGTGGAAATATCTCAACGACTCTATTTATTAATGAAAAATTTTCTTTTGGGTTTAGGGCTCAAACTTGTACTAAGTTCATCCAGCTAGTACCAAAATTTGTTAGCAGTATTAGAACTTCTCCACCAAAAGCAGTACAAACTCAAAAGGTTTTTGTATTATGCAAAACTAGCTTAACACAAATCTCTCTTTTGGTTTTTAAGCTTACATTTTATCTCTCAAATTTTTTTAACTCTCACTTTTGCAGCTCTGTTGTTTTTTCACACATCTCTCTTTCTATTTTTAAGCTCACCAATTCTCTCTATTCTTTTGGCTCACAAATTCACACAAAGTATAGTTTTTGGCAAACTACCAGCCATTAACGGATTTGAGTAGTCTTTACCAATAGCCGTTTGCTTTGGACCTCCCAATGCTTTCTTTGTAAAACATGGTTGACCTTGATGACCATATAGTTTTGAGTAAACTATCAACTATAAACGGATTTGAGGAAGTCTTTACCAGTAGCCGTTTGATCTGGACTAGTCAATTCTTAATGTCTATAAGACATGGTGAACTGATGACATGTTGTGTGTTATTAAAACCAACAGTTTCAAGAACAAAAACAAATTCCTTCCCCTCAAATATGCATCATTGAGTACCAATTTCCACACTTCATTGTTTATCCTGAAAGTGTTAGCTCAAAACCAAGAAAAAAAACATAATCTAACTATTTTTTCTTTTTAAGCATTATTATATGTTACTAACAGGAGTAACAGTGGAGACATAGAATTAACTAGCAGTACTTATCCTCATCCCTTGGCTCAGTACTATCTTGAAGTGTTTAAATCCAACAATCCTCCCCTAAACTTGTGATTTACCTCCAAATCTCAGGTTCCTTGGTTTAAACTTCATTTTCTTTGTCTAGGAGGATTATCTTCTAAACACTTCATATTCTTGTCTTTTCTTTCTGCTTTTGTTGCTATGCTTGATTTTGAAAATATGTCCTTGTTCTAGCACAATGAATTGTTGATTTGGGGTGAGCAGTATAAAAAGGCCTAACAGTATTAAAAGACCTAGCAGTACTAAAAGGTCTACCAGTGTTAACAAACCTAACAGTATTAACAAGCCTTGCAGTATTAAAAAATTTTAGGCCAGTCTCCATTAAGACTGCTCTTGGAGCCATATGTTTGTGTGCATTGGGATGAGAGGTTTTAGAATAGTAGTCATTATCCTTTTTGTTATAATTATTTCTACTTACTATTCTTTTCCTCTATTGTTTAGGACAGCTATATTAAATGTGATCAAAACTACCACATATAAAACATGCTTTGTTATTAAATACAAAGTTCCTTTGATTTCCCCTAGGTCTTTGTGACCTGTACATCTCAGCATACTTCGCTGTTTCCTAACTAGCTTTTCTATTTTAGTAGCAGTAGGAATAACAGTTTTCTTTTCAGGCTTAGTCTTAGACCCATCTTGTTCCTCATCATCTAACACCCAATCCTTAATAATTAGAGCATCATTATTCTTCCTAACTTTCTTAGGTTCTACTTCACTAACATTCTTACTAGTATTAGACCCACAACCTTCAACAAAGCTATTTTTTTCCTGTGATTCTTGATCTTTTACCAAAGACTTATCAGCATATCTAACCGTCCTTTTAACTGGTTTTTCTATTTGATTGACAGACTCTACATGATTAGCAGGATAGAAAAACTTTTCTTTCCAATCTTTGTCAACCTTAAGTGGAGACTCAAAAGAGCTAGTTTTAGTATCAGTCATTTGATGTTGTTCCAAAGAGTCATCAGTATTCTCCTAAGAATTATCTGACTCTTTATCACAACCACTGGTAGGCTTTAAACTAGAATCCCTAGGACCATACTCATTAACCTTAGGTTCTTTAAATTCTTTATGACCTGAATAAGATAAGTCTAAAGTTGTTGGTCTATTAAGAATCAAAGGATGAGGTGAGCGGACAACATTATAACCTACTCCTTTCTTGCTTTTGTTAGTTATCTGACTTTCTAACATTTTATTTAAGTCTTTAGCAGATTTATCAAACTTTGCAATCTTGATATCAAACACCTCCTTTTCTTGTTTAACCTTTTCAAGCTCAGTCCTAAGTAATCCTAACTCATATTCTTTACAACCTACACTTCTTTTAAGTAGAGTAATTTCCTCAGAGAAAAGAACTTCATATTCTTTATATTTAACAATTTGATCTTCTAAAGTTGCTAAACCTCTTTTGTATGTAGCTGCTTTAAAATCAATATCACTTAATTTAACAAGCAAATCATCATACTGTTTCTTTAGAGCTTCATAGTTTTTCAGACAATTTTTTGAACAAGATTTATCATTTTTTACCTCAGAATCTGAGAATGCCATAAGAGCCATGTTTGCCTAAATCTCTTCCTCTACCATGTTACTCCAATTAAAGCCAGCACCATCTATAGCACACATTGCCTTTTCAGAAGCATCTTCAATCTTTACAGTCTTTGTTGAGCTACCTTTTACCTTGGATAAATCCAAAATAACAATGTAGAAACTTTGTGTGTATATCAAACGAGTATGCGGAATTTATCTTTAATACCTCAGAAGTATTAATCCATTGTAACAGTTTCTAATACAAATGAACAATGAATAAAACACAAAATGCTTTAATATTATTAGATCAATAATACGAGTACTCTTGCTTAGTACTAGGTTTACAACCTTGAAGCTATATGTTCTTTGTCTAAGATGTATATCTATCCCTTAAGTATATATAAACCTTAACCTAGGATCTCCTTTTATACACCACAAGGAGTCCTTTACAAGATAACTACCAAACTTTTAGGATCAATTACAATTATAAACATATACGTATCTTCCTAAAATATATAAGATATACATTCCATATTTATCTCTTTGCATCTTTATCTCCAAGTCAGCAGCATTAACCATCAGCAATATTAACTTTTCTTCTAGCAGTATTAACTAACACTGGCAGTACTAAGTTTGTACTGGCAGTACTAACTCCATTAGTACTGTTAGTTATACCTTGGCAGTATTAACTCTTGATGAATATTTATTCCCAACAAAAATGTTATACTCAATACATTTGTGATTTATATGTGGTTTTTTGGTGTTACAGATTTTAGATCAGATGGAAAGTTGTGAAAATGACGAAGCTGCGATTGTTGTTATAGGCACGGCCGAAAATATTAAAACATTGGTAAAAGATATTAAAGATGGGTTCGACGTGCTGGTTCATCTTGGAAAACCAAATATGTTGTCCCGAACTAAAATGGTTGACGGATTAATGAAGGACTATGTTGTCTTGGAAGATAGAGATGAGATATGCAATTACATTGCTTCAGGAACATCAGGCATGGTTTGGAAGAACATAAAAGTGATATGTAATGAATGTTATGTGCATCTAATTGAGGAAAGAGGTTTGTTCTATAGGATTTGTGTTGTATTTATTTTTAGAAGAAACTCTTTATTATTAATATGAATGACTGATATCATCATTTTTTTAATAGAAACTGCAATTGGTGTTTGTTCGTGGGTGACTTTTGAAGATGTAACCAAAACTCTTAAAGACACCAAGTATTGAATATCAATGTTGGAGGAGAAAGATGCTATAGGGAAGGAAGATGGCACAATTGTTGGTTAGTAGCAAGCTTGGCAACATATTGGTTTACTGTAAATGACAAGAGTTCAAACATAACAAAAAAGCTGCAAAGCTGAGGAGTTCAAACATAACAACATAGTATTAGTTTACTCCAAAAACCTGCAAAGTTGAAGTTTGGAAAAAGGCCGCTTTAATTTTTTCATCCATGGTTTCTGTAGCTAGTTAATTGTTTTGGTGATTTTTAAAAAGTTTTTTTGCAACGCTTCTTTTAGGCAAATATTATAACTCTTTCCTCTTTAAATCTTGTGTAGTTGTTGGGTCTCGGATGGTTTCTTTGAATACATGTGAATGGTGACAATGTTGATCATTTTTCTCATATGGGATCTAATCTTTTTTGCTCATATGCAGTGTCATCGTGTATTGCTCTTGTGGTTGCTTCCACTTCCTCATTCGGATACAATCACGATTTCAATTCCACATTAGCTCATTGGGCATCCTTGTTACATTTTGTGAATTTAAATGTGCTTGTGTTTCTGATTATGCAAGGAACTAATAGACAAATGACAATTCTATTCTATAAAACAAATATAAAGACTCTTGTGAATGGGAGTAGAGTCACATAAGGTCCAATAAGAGATAGATATGCTTTTTAACTAGTCATTATTTGTTAGGTTTAGCTTTGCTGCAATGTACTAGTGTTACTCATATAAGTAAATTAAACATGTATGGATTATGGAAATGGGTTTTAGAAGAGTTTTGGGAAAAAATATTAGGGTTTATGTGTGTGAATTTTGTAAGATGAAAGGATTAATTAGGTGATATTGTGTGTAAAGGGGATTGATATAATAGACAGGAACAATGATTAGACCTATGTCACAAGTTAGATAAGGAAAGGACAAAAATTGAAAAGGCTATTGTTGTACCTTCATGTGCCCAGCACGTGATAACAAGCTAATATAATAGTCATTGGGATTTTTGACTAGCAACGTTTATTTTAAAAAGCCAAATGTTAGGGCGATGTTCAGTAGTTTTTCCATAGTGGGGACTAAACATGAAATCTGGCTAAACCACAGGGACTAACGGTGTATTTTATTTTGCATCTATAGAGACATAAAAATCCAAATAAGTACTCCCTCCTTCCCAAAATTATTGTCCCTAATAAAAAACATACAGTTTAAGAAAAATGCATTTATTACTGCTTTCTCTTTCTTACTTTTTGACAGAAAGACAGTTTTACCCTTAGCTAATTAATTTAAATCTTCTTTAAAGTTTGTAATAATAATTTCAAATAAGGGTAATATAGTAAACTTGACCAAACTTCCCTATCTATTTTTACTAGTGGACAATTAAATTGGAACATCCCAAAAAGGGAACATGGACAATAAAAATGGGACGGGGGAGTATCAAGCTTTGTTGAAAATATCCATAGATCCCGGATTTCTGTACGGGCTTAAAAGGCTATTTAAAAACTAAATAGAGCTCTGTTTGTAAAACGGGGTCTATTCCCACTTTTAGAGCATGGTTTTCTGTTACTAAACATGGCTCTAACTGAAAAATAAAATAAAATTCTGAAGAACAAAAAGCCTAGTATTATCATTCCTTATTTTTCTCTATTATAAGAAATCCTAACTATCAAAATCTTCATCTTTACTTCAATCTTTTGTCCCGCTTTCAACCCGTGACTCATCTTGTTTTTGAGCTTTCCTTCGAGCCGAGACATTATATATAGAGGCTGCATATATATAACTAGTATGGATTATAACAAGTTAAATATCTAACAATTTTGGTGCTTATGGGAAACTAATGACGTGTAATAAATGATCAGACTACTTTAGTTATTAGAATTTTACCTGCAGGGGCAATGGAATACCGCCAAGAGTGAATTCATCAAGAAGTATGTCCGTCCTTGGTATTCTTGCTCTCACAGTGATACACAGGGACTAAGAAAAGAACTTGGTTTTCGACCCTTGTTTCATAAATCCTCTCCCTTAGACAGTTTCTATCAGCACTTTTGTCTAGGCCGTATGCAACTAGATTGAGGCCTGTTTTTTTTTTTTTTTGTTCTAATGTACGCCTCAACAGTCTCTTTTAGGTACTATAATATCATAGAAGATATTTCTTCAGCAGAAATTTCCTTGTTTATTTCATTGTGTTCAAGCAGCACAATGATTGGCTTATCGGAAGACCCTTCTATTACCTTAAAAGGCCATGATTTGATTTCCTCCTGCACTTGACTATCACCGAATCTGCTTCCCACTAATCGCTTAACATCTGAAAACATTAAATAGTAAATGTACATAAATTAGACAAGTTTTAACAGGCTGTATTATTCATAATGGGTAAACATATGATTTTCTTGTGATTTTAGTATGCAACTTGCTGTTCAAATAACTTACCATAAACGGTGTTAGTAGGCTTAAAAGATGGAATACGCATAAGAGTAATGTTGATTAGATAGTTATTGATGGCGGGTCGACTCAGATTCTCAAAGTAAAATGATATGGATGAATTCACTCTTGGCAAGCTAAAGTAGCATTAAGTTTCTCTTTTCGTTCTCAAGCTGCAACTTTGCTTTAATGTAAGCTCCTTCTAATGAATTTGTGTTGCTCTTTTAATTTGTCATTACATATGTACCAAAATGTAGAAGCAAATTAGCCAAGGATTTAAGACTATCTACACTCATGTATATACGAATCAACCTAAACGCATCATATGGCAATCAATAGGCAATCCAGAATATCAATTAGATACCTCTCATTCTCCTCAGATGTTGTAGTTATGGTTGTGGATGTGGTTCTTCCATAGCATGTTAATTTCCAGGTCCATCCATATCAATCAGATATCTCTCAATTTCTCACCGTTAATCATCGGTCCACATCTCGAGCTTCCATTAAACATACTACTTGATGACAATTCAAAAAGTTATAAGCAAATGGGAGTACCTTCCTTTTGCTTTCAGTGACATAGATAATGTTAATGGCGCCAATATGTTCCTTTATGGCTAATATCTGAAATTCAAAAATATATTTAAGTGACCAAATGAGTAAACTCAATATCAAATACAAACCAGAAACATAAGAAGCCTTATTTTCTAATTACCATTACGCCAATCTTACAAACATCAATTTTGATTTCTTAAATGTTGTTGGAAACATGTTAAAGTTGAAGTTTCCATGAGAATAAGCATCTAATGCATCAGACAAATAATAACTTCACACATGTCTACATAGTTAGATTTTAATTTATTTAGTCAATTCATAAAAATCAAGTAAGAAATTAAATTCCATCAAAGTCAATGATAAGTAACAAGATTATGGACTACAAAAGTAGCCAAAGTAATTTCCAAAATCCGAGATCCAAAAAACCATGGAACACCAAATATGAGGTTTCATATTTAGCTACAATTTATAATACAAATGAGAGTTACCTCAATATGCGATGGGTGCGTACACTTGAAGGATTCATAACTTTTCAAACAAAAACCCAGATTGATTACGCATTATAAAATACGCGTAACTTTTCATAATAACCAAATGCGGACCATTGAAAACCTAACTTCTATTTTAATACAATTAGCTAATTAATAAGAATAGTTTGAAAAATTGACATACTAATAATTAGGGGGTGAGGGAATGACTCACCGTAGCAAAAAGTCGCAATTAGGGAGCAACGGTAGTGATGATAGGGTGGCAGAGTCAAAGCTACCGGAGAATGTGGGTGTAAGATTTTAAAAAAATGGGTAAAAGATTTTCCCAGAGGGCGAGCCTTTTGTCAGGGATACATGCGACATCATCGGGTATCTTGGGACAGTTTACGATCTGATGTTGAAAATATATTGAAAAAGATAAAAGGGGGAAAAAGAAACTGCACAAAATTAACATATATTAGTTCCCGGTTGAGGTGTAAAAAAAACTCTTCATGAACCGAACCAAGAAATAAACCGAAATTGGTTTTTTTTAAACCGATTTTTAACCGGTTTTCCTCAGACCTAACCAGTGGTTTTGTAACCAATTTAACAAAAATTGACTGGACCGGTTTGTAAACCGGTTTTTAACCGAACTAGTTAAATAAAAACCCGTTAAACCGCTTGACTAACCTAACCGGTTAAACATTTTCAATATGAAAAACCAGTTTTTAACCTATTCTTAAGAACATATGACAACCTATTCCTAGTATCCTAATATACTATATTTCAATAGCTTACGCCTAGTAAATATCTTATAAGGATCTACACTAGTCTTAGCAATACCAAAACGCGGGGATTAATCAAACGGCAACTAGAGTATCCAAATAAATGATAATTAAACAAGAAAACATGCATCAATACAATAATAGAATCATAACGAGGATCGCACTGAAGGTGCTTAGCCGCCTATGCTAAAGATTGCACAAGAAATAATGAAAGAGACCATGGATTGATTGAACATTATAATTCTTGCAAACTTTTTGATGATTGAATAATACAAATATGGTTAAAAGCAATTCCTTCCTTGGAATGATGGTGAATGGAACTGAAAAACGTCTCCTAGAGAAGCCGTAAATCGTCACTCTTCAGTTCCTAGATCGTCCAAGTGAAATCACCAAAAATAGATAACAAATTAGGGAGCGGTGTTATATATTGGTTAATACCACTACGGCGTACCTATAAGTGATTGAGCTACGCCATGGTTTCTTCAGTTGCACGTATCCTTCAATTAGTTAACAACAGCTCCAAGAGCCTAAGGGAGAAGCTTTACGCCGTATTTCTTCCTAATGTTAAATTCTTCCAACAACTACGACTTAGCCCCACGGGTCATTCAGGCTGTAGTTACTATTGATCCAGGATACTTGGTTTTATGGTTAAGTATGGGCTATGACAAAGTCCTTTCGATTCAACTACGCCCATAATAGTATATTTTCACCGTGGAATAAACACCTTTGAGCCTTTTACATCACTGCCCATTCCATTTCCTGCGGTCTTTCTAATCCAAACTCATATTTGCTAAAAGCGAAATATGAAGGCAATTAAGTACACCAATTCAAAAAAAATGAAAACAACTAGGAGTCAATATATAAGGGATTTTGACATTAAATAGTGTAGATTATTTGATGTTATCAGCAACTAAATGAGGGTTTAAATGTCGAAAAATGGGATTGTCGACATTAAATAAGTCTATAAGATAGTTGGGAACATAATGACTATAAACTAGATACCCAATTTCCACGAACAATAGAATTGAGATCATAGGAAAATAGTTAACAGGTTCGACTAAAAAGTCGAGACAAGAAATGATATCTAGATCTACATTATAAAACGAGCATTAGACATTGAACTAGGAAAAATGAAACATAACATAGTAGACAAAAACAGATTAACCATGTTTTTTCTCCCTCTTAAAAGTAAAACCAATATTTATTGCGTTATTTACATTATTTCATTATAGATTTTAATATAAAACAACAGTTAAAAATCATTGTCAAATAAAACTCCTATTTTTATACCGTCCATTAGCACTTGGAACGACCGACGGATCTAACCACTCCTAAACTAAACACACCAGTACTCTAACCTGTAGTGAGTTATAATCATAGAAATACACGTAATTAAAAATTCAAAATGAGATTCCAAGGTAGTTATTTTCCCGGGGCAAAGTGAAATCAAAGTTTCTTAATTTGTGAAAACGATTCTTGTATTGCTACAAAATGATTTTGGTGGAGTTCCCGTTCAAATAAGAATTGTTGTTCAAATATATCAGTCCGAAAAGAATTACTGTTTTATCCTAATAGTTGAGCAATAAGTTAATGAATTAAGCTAAAATTCACCATTAACATAAATATAGCTGTTGGTATACAGAGGATGCACCTTTATCCCTGCTGCAGCGTTTCCATTTAAAAATGGCGGAATGATCCGTTCGATCAAAGTTTTTTATAGTGAATTGCTAACAAAAATGCTCTAGTTGGATGCAACGCATTTTTGTTCATGATACAATAACTGATCTTTGGCAAGTAACCTTATCACTCCAACTTATTAACATAATATTCAAATTTTATACATAGGTTTATCCAAGAAATGGGTCAGCTGGGTGTTAAGAACTGTGGTTGAGTAGGAATGAAATAAATCGATATAAAGGCTCTATATAATGCTTGAAGGATGTTTCAGGTTACGAAGTATGTCCATGTTGATAAGTTACCTCCAGAAGGCTTTCACACATTGGTGCAAGTTGTGTAAGCCTGGACCAATAAATGTCAAGGGTTTGAACTTATGGTTGGTTTAGTTGGACTACTATGTTGAAGTAGCAAGAAACGTATAGAAAACATGGCTAATAGGAAGTGAAAGTATATGATGTAAGGCTGTAATCAAGTCAAGCTATTATCAAGTAATTTGAGCTCGAGCTTTAGCTTGACTCGATCAAGCCAAGCTTTTATCAATCTCAAACCCAAGCTCAAGCCTAAAAATTAGCTCAAAACCTATAACAAGCCAAGCTCAAGCTTTTGATATCTCGGCTTAAGCTCTTATCAAGCTTTAATGTATAATAAGTTTATATAAGTAATTAAGGGGGTAATTTGAGTATTAACTTAATTATAATGACCTATTTCATAAATAAATGAATAATGCATTCTAAAATAACATTTAACCCTAATCAATCTAACAATTTATATTCTAATGCTTTGTATTCTTCATACTTAGTTTTGACTCTCAAGAACATTAGCCAAAACTAATAAAAAACTAATTAGTACTTTGGCTAATGTACTTTTTGTTGAAATACTTTGCACATTTGAACATTAATTAGTACTTTGGCTTATGTTTCAATCTAATGTTGGGCTTTGGTACGAGAATGTTATTGTTAGTTTTATTAATGTTTAATGAATCTACCTTGGTTTTCACTTATGGTTTTTGTTTGTTTTAGTTTATGCACATGTTTATTGACGAGTTTAGGTGTTTGGCTATTAAATACATTAATTTTGTACAAATTCAAGCTTTTCAAGCCAAGCTCAAGCTTTAATCAAATCCCTCTCAAGCCAAGCTCAAGCCTATATGTGTAAAGCTTGACGATCTTTCAAGCCAAGCTCAAGCCTACAATTATTTTTTCAAGCCAAGCTCAAGCCCTATCAAGCCCGAGCTAGGCTTGACTCGATTACACCCCTAATATGATGTCAATATTAGACCGCGTTCATATTTGGATCTCTTGGTAGAATCTCTCCCATCGGATGAAAAGGCTCGTCAAGACGTGCACTTCCTAGAAATAGCCTACCAATGCAAGTCATTGTCGACACGAGGATGCTTTGTTTACAATTGGTATGCTTCTTGACAAGCAACTTACAATTCATTGTTGTACTTGAAAATGATAGTTACCTCTAAACGGTGCTCAATAGCTTTTGTGTTTTATGTTATCTTAGAATCCGTTGTATTGCCTTTTGTATTGTATGGACTAAATTTAAATTGCTAATTAGTAAGAATCTAAAAATTCTAAAAGTTCTAAAAAGCGATGAGGGTTCTCAGTATTTTTTTTTGCTTGGTATAATAGATTTGTGGATATGTGTTTGTGTTTGATTAACCTTCGTGGTAAGTCTCATATATAATTATAGGTCCCAATTTTATATGAACTTCTATTTCTTACTAGTAGTGTACCTGCGCATGGCGGCAGAAATTCCTGACAACAACCTAGTTTCCGGTGGCGATTCCCGGTGACAGCTTCTAAAAGTAACTAACTAACTACTAACCGAAATTTATATTTCAAGAAATGAACAAATTTCATGATCGGAGAAGAAAAGACACGGTTAGCTTTATTGGAGTAAACAATACTTCTTTCAAATTAATAAAGGTCAAATTTTGTGAAAGGGGTCATATATAAAGGATTGGATCCGTAACTAAATGTACATGCCACAAAATTGAAAAACCTTTAAAAATTCCATTATTAATGTTTGTAACAACTTTAACATGTTTAAGTGGCAGGTTGGAATACGTTAAATGATCATATTTAAAAATTTGACATGTAGACCAACTAATTTCTACAATTTATGGAAGACATAATAAAGGAAGAATTAATAAGCACCATTATCTCATAATTTCTATTAACTATAGTTTGGGTAAATCCCCTATAAATAGGGATCACAATTACATAGAAAAACATCACAGAAACATAAACTGACTTAGAAGCAAGCCACCGCTCTGGAAATTTGCCTCGCCAGAAAACTAGGTTGCTATCAAGGAATTTTTTATTAGAATTAATAGGTTTCATAACCATTTTAGGAATTTAAATTCAGTCCATATAATACAAAAGGCAATACAACGGATTCTAAGATAACATAATCACAATGTATACTCCTTATAAAGGAGATTTGGGATTCTCTTGAAAAGTTGAAAGTTGAAAAATGGAATCCTTGGAAAGTAAATGTGCAAGCCACGAAAGTAAAAAACCTTAAAAAGATTTTACTATTAATGTTTGTAACAACTTTAACATATTTAAGTGGCAGATTTGAATGCATTAGATGACCATATTTAATTTGGTCATGTAACCACTAATTTCTACAATTATAAAGACAAATAAGGAATAGATTAAAGGGCCCATTAAACTCTCATAATTTATAGTGAGTAAAATCCCTAAAATAGTATCACAATTAGATAGTAATAACATGACAAATACAAACACTTAATAGGTTGATTTTCTTTAACAATCATGAAGTCAGAAATGACAAATTTTAAATGCAAAAAGTAAACCCACCATTATATAGATCTAGCAGTGGTAATACTAGTATCAAGTTCAAGGTAAAGTCTCCTTATAATTTCTTTACTTTATAAGAATTTTATCATGTCTTTTATGAAGGTAGAATCTTTGTAATGAAACAATTTGTAAGAATCTTGAGATAGTAATTTATGTACATGCATGATGTTTCTATAACCGTAAACACTTAAAAAAAATGAGAACACTTGATCGAGAGTTGAACGTAAAGAACGAAACTTTTACGTTGTAGTATTAAACAAAACAATATTCATCTTCTTCCATAATATTTATCTCTGGTTTTATTTTAAAAAAAAATCTCAGGAGCCACAATAACATATTTCGAACATTTGTTTGCTAAAACTACTGAGGAGGTGTGTGGTGGTGTTGGCGGGTGGAATAATGGTGCTAAAACTGGTGTAGGTAGTTGGGTGCGATGGGCGGCTACAAAGTGGAATTGGTGGTGAAGGTCGAGAAGTGGTGGTGGTTTATCGGTGGTGGTGTTTATGGTGGCCGAAAATGGTGGAGGAATGGACATGTGAAAAGACGAGAGGCATTAGTCATTATATTAATATGGAATGTACGTATATTTTTTAAAATGAATGATTTGACTCGCAAACATAATGATTTAATAACAAATCAATAAATAAAGTATATTCGATTCTTTGAATCACATTGGGTTGAAGCTTAATATTAATGCGCTATGCAAAGATCTATGCTTATATCTAATTGTGTTCAGCAAAAACATTATTTCATCTTCTTCGTATATTTATCTCCAATTATTTTTTTTAAAAAGCCTGAAGGACCAAAACATATTTCAATGTTTGTTGCTAAAACTACTGGTGGTGGTGGTGTTGGCGGGTGGAATTAATGGTGGCTAAAAGTGGTGTAGGTGGTGGTGGTGTTGGCGGCTAAAAGTGGAATTGGTGGTGATGGCGAGAAGTGGTGGTGGTTGATTGGTGGTGGTGTTGGTGGCCGTAATTGGTGGTGGCAATGGCTTGTGAAGAAGACGAGGGCATTTTAGTCATTTTATATGACAGGGATGGACGTAATTATATATAAATCACGATTTGACCGCAAACATAATGAGTTATAACACACAATAAATAAAGTATTTCGATTCTTGAAATCACATTGGTTGAAGCTTAAAATTATGCGCTATGCATAGATCTCATGCTTATATCTGTTGTGTTCAGCAACAACTCAATATCGACGGCAATGCTGGTACACGGTTGAGGTGGGACATTTTGCCCCACGATATCAAGAGGGTGAGACATTTTTATTTAAGCAACATTTATTTGTAAATTTACTATCTCACTAGTGTTTCATGTTAGTTTTGAGTTGGATGCGGCAATTGACCGGTTTAGATAAATTGTTTAAATACATTTTGAGATGTATGGTATGTATGCATGGGTGTAATACCAACAGCTTGCAGTCCCAAACACCCTCAAGAAGTTGTTAATTAATGATTGTGTTTGCTTATTTGGGACGTTGCTTCTTTATTTGTAGAAAAAGGCCAACCGCAAACATAATGAGTTATAACACACAATAAATAAAGTATTTCGATTCTTGAAATCACATTGGTTGAAGCTTAAAATTATGCGCTATGCATAGATCTCATGCTTATATCTTTTGTGTTCAGCAACAACTCAATATCGACGGCAATGCTGGTACACGGTTGAGGTGGGACATTTTGCCCCACGATATCAAGAGGGTGAGACATTTTGATTTATGCAACATTTATTTGTAAATTTACTATCTCACTAGTGTCTCATGTTAGTTTTGAGTAGGATGCGGCAATTGACCGGTTTAGATAAATTGTTTAAATACATTTTGAGATGTATGGTATGTATGCATGGGTGTAATACCAACAGCTTGCAGTCCCAAACACCCTCAAGAAGTTGTTAATTAATGATTGTGTTTGCTTATTTGGGACGTTCCTTCTTTATTTGTAGAAAAAGGCCATCATTGTAAGCCGTGGTTGCACAAACAAGGAGAAAATTACAGAGACAAGTGATGGTATGAAATCTATTTACTTTACTGTAACCAACACATATTTAACTTCATTGCACTT
Source organism: Tanacetum coccineum (assembly GCA_026074375.1). Taxonomy (NCBI): domain Eukaryota; kingdom Viridiplantae; phylum Streptophyta; class Magnoliopsida; order Asterales; family Asteraceae; genus Tanacetum; species Tanacetum coccineum. The sequence goes on from BQNB010011164.1 coordinate 81,626, forward strand.
TGTCAAAATACCACACTTTACATATCTTATAAAAAATCTTTTAATTACCCGTTACAACATGTATACTTTGGATTATGGGAGTGATTGAATGGGGAATTTGAGATTTAAATTTACTAGTTGTTTGATAAATGCATCAAAACATACTTTTATTAAGGGCTGTTTAATAAATATAATGTCATTTAATGTAAAATTATTATTGTATCTAGATATTTAATGTATGAGATTCAAATTTTGGATCCATAAGTTAGATTTACTCAAATAGCAATAACATTCCATAACTCCGAGTCTACGAATGCTTTTGTTTGTCTAGTTGGGTCGAATGAGAAGGTTGAATCAAACACTAAATCTGAAACGGAGACCCAAACTGGCATTACTTTATTAAGTCCTCATTTTGATTAATTATTTGATTTATATGTTACTGATGTTCATTCTTTTGTAGGATTGATAGGTAAAAATGAACAACCTGCCTTGCTGAATGAGGTGATTAATTTGTGGCTAAGTGTT